>OY882859.1:190701845-190986845 GCA_963693515.1 Pipistrellus nathusii | reverse complement strand
ACTTCTCTTCACTGCCATGGAGGTGCTGTGGTCTGACGCACGTCTGTGGGCGATGGCCTCCCATTGCCGGTGCGAGGGCGGCTCTGTACAGCAGCAATGGACCGCTCTAGATCTTCAAAGCTGGAGACCCTCTCCTTGGTCACGGAGCAAGGCCCCCAGCGGCTCCTCCCCGCACACGATGGGGTGGGCTGCTTATGAATTACCTGCGATGCACGGCGGACACCCCTGTTCCTTCTGGAAGCCGATCTGCTCTTCGTCCTGTAGGAAGCACTTTCTTATGTTTCTACAAAACCGTGACCCAAAGGCTTTATCTGTGTCTCCAAAACGTATCATTCCTCTCTCAAGGGTCTGAATTAATACCCAGTTCTATTTCTATTTTGGGCCATTATTAGCTATAAAGCTATAATTTTCTTAAAATGTGATTTAAAAAACCATTATAAAAACCTGACTGTAAAAACCATTATAAAAAATTGGCAGTATCTGTCAGGACTCTCTCTGAGTTATGTTGTGGATGCGTGTGTGTGTGTTCACTGGCATGTTGTGTGTGTTCATGGAGCTTTACTGTTAATGAGCTGCTACAAGCCCAGGCTGGGGACCGTGTCCCATAGCTCTGGGCATGTCACAGCATCTGCCTCCACCGGGACTTCCCTCAGAGCAGGTGCCCAGTACATGCTTCTCAACGAGCACAACACTGACGTCGCCATTGACACATGTGTGTTCTCCTTTCTGGACCTCCTCCCCAGCTCTGCAGTCGCCCTAACACACCCTCGCTCACAGTCCCCCCGCCCATCAGTCTGCTGTGACACCCCTCAATCCCTACAGCCTTGTAGGAGTTTGCCCACTGCCACTCAGTCACAGGAAGGCGGGGGAGGGGAGGGGACGAGGGTAGGGGGTAGGGCGATAGGACTGCTTCCATGTGGTTTTCTGAACCTACATTAAGGCCCAACATCTGAGTGAACAAAGCCCAGGGCTGGGGCGTCTCCAGAAAAACTCAGTAAATGGTTTGTTATTGTTTCAGTTTCCAGTTCCATGTGGGACTGACATATGTGAGCATCTTTCCATTCATTTATTGGATGCTTGAGTTTCTTCTGCAAATTTCCTGTTCATCTACTTTGTCCATTTTAAATGTTCGATTGTTTGGTTTTTGCAATCCACTGGTGAGATTTCTTTATACAGTCTCTACAGGCTAGGGCCAAAGTAGGTTTATAGTCATGAGTAGGCCAAAGTTTATTCTTGTGTTATTATTTATTAATGATTGTATTATTTTATCTTACAAACAACTGCAAACCTACTGTTACCACACCCTGTGTATTAAGTCTGTGTTGAGTCGCACAGACATATTTTACTCATCCAATGTTATTATCAAACTTATATTAGCATCTTAAAATGGATTATAGTGCAACCTCTTTTACTATTCTTTGAAACAATCTGTGTAAGATGAAGATCATCTATTTCTTGAAGATTTGGGAAAATTTATGGAAGAATCTGTCTGGGATGCCTAGGGAGGTGGGAAATTTTTGATTACTCATTGAATTTATGTAAGGATTTATAGGGTTATTCAGGCTTTTGTTTTCTTCTTGATCCAATTTTGGTTATTTTTAATAAAATATATATATTTTATTGATTTTTCACAGAGAGGAAGAGAAAGGGATAGAGAAGTAGAAACACTGATGAGAAAGAAACATCAATCAGCTGCTTCTTGCACATCCCCTACTGGGGACGTGCCTGCAACCAAGGTACATGCCCTTGACTGGAATCGAACCTGGGACCCTTCAGTCCACAGGCCGATGCTCTATCCACTGAGCCAAATACAGTTTTGGTCAATTTTGGTGATTTATTTATTTATTTATTTATTTATTTATTTTTTTACTTTTGTTAAGGTTATCCATTTCATTGCTGGCTTCAGGTTTATTGGATAAAGTTACTTATAGCATCTCTTCAGTGCACTTTTAATTTTTGCTGCAATTAAAGCCCGTCTTTCATTGTTCTTAGTCATACTTTGTTGTCCTCCCCCTCCTCCTCCCTCCTTCCCCTGCCTCCCGCACCTGCTCTCTCCTCTACATCCTCTGGCTGGCGGTGAGCTCACTCTTAAGTTGTCTGATTCGCTGTAGCTGTTTCTGGGGATGGCGTTTAGCCATTATGAAACCCGGAGCTCTTGCCGGCCATCCACTCAGGTGGAGCCTGAGTCTCACAATCTCACTGTCATTTCCTCACTCAGGAGGCATCTAAGAGAGCGTTTAAGTGATCTAAACATGCTTTTGAGTTTTGTATTATTGATTTGTGATTTAATTGCATTGAGGTCTGAGAATGTGTTCTGGAGGATGGTAATTTTAAAGACCTGATGGAAAAAACACACACACAAAAAACTCTTTGCTTATGATTAATCCACCTAGTTTCAGGAGCACTTGAAATAATGCATGTGGTTTTTTTGTTTTGTTTTGTTTTGTTTTGTTTTGTTTTGTTTTGTTTTGGGGGGGGTGCTAAGTGCTGGACACTGCTGTGAGCAGCTGGGGCCTGACCAGGCCGGGCCTACTGGGGAGGGTGTAGAAATCTCCCAGACTTGTCTGTCCAAGGATTGAAGGCTGAGGCTCCCGCCTCCCGCCAGTGGAGTTACTGTGGGGTGTTAGCCTCCTGTACTTCTGGGCTGCTCAGGGTTGAGTGCTGAGTGGGATCCTGTTGGCACCCTACTTCCAGTGCCTCAGAGCAACCAGGAGGCAGGACACGAGAGAGGGGAGCTGGCAGGCTTGGGATGATAGCCATTAGCTGGGAGGGAACCCGCCTGGTTCTGAGGCCACTGCTGGCACCTCAGGGGAGCCCACGGATCTGGGTTGTATGCCAGGAACCTGGTGCAGTTTGCTTTCTAACTCATTAATGTGTTTATCAGTCCCTTCCACCTATTTTCCTTGTGTTCACTTGCTTGTTCATTTTCTAACTTCTTACATTGGAAATCTAGTTCATTGTTATTTTAGCCTCCCCACTCCTCTATGGTAGTAAGCTGTCAGGGCTTTAAATATCTCTTTAAGAAACATTTTACTTGCATGCCTCGTGACTTAAGATGTAGTAGTTGTTATATATATATATATATATATATATATATATATATATATATATATATATATTGCCTAAAGTTCTACATATGTCTCCTTTATCCCCCCGGGCCAGCCCCCACTGCCCAGTGTCTGTGGCCATTGTTTATGCTGATATGCATGCATACAAGTCCTTTGGTTGCTCTCTAACCACCCCCTCCCACCATCACCTCCCCTGCCAATTGTCTCTGGATCTATTTTTGTTCATCTAATTATGTTGATCATCATATCCCACATATGAGTGAGATCTGGCTTATTTCGCTTAGCATAATGCTCTCCAGTTTCATCCGTGCTGTTGCAAATGGCAAAAGTTATTTCTTTTTTACAACAGCATAGCACTCCATTGTATAGATGTACCACAGTTTTTAAATCCACTCATCTGATGATGGGCACTTGGGCTCTTTCCAAATCTTAGCTATGGTGAATTTTGCTGTTATGAACATAGGGATACATAACATATGTCCTTTCTGATTGGTGTTTCTAGTTTCTTGGGATATATTCCTATAAGTGGGATCACTGGGTCAAATGGGAGGCCCATTTTTCGAAGAAACTCCATCCTGTTCTCCACAGTGGCTGCACCAGTCTGCGTTCCCACCAGCCGTGCATGAGGGTTCCTTTTCTCCGCATCCTCACAGCACTTGTCGTTTGTTGATTTGTTGATGACAGAGTAGTTGTTATGTTGCTATTTAAAATATTTTCTCACTTCAACATAGTTTCTTTTTGACCCATGAGTTAGTTAGAAGTGTATGTATTAATTTACAAACACTCATTCCTCTTCCCCAAGTTACTTTTGTGGTGAACTATTCACTTAATTATGGACAAAAAACAATGGGAGGTTAACGAAACCAAACTTGATGTTTGTGTGAGACTTGTTCTGAGCCCCAGATGGAGGTAAGCTTTTGTAAATATTCTAATTGTGTCTAAAAAATATCTGCTCTCTCTGCGTCACCATGTTGTCAGTGGCCACCTATCTCCCTCAGTATCTATCATTTTGAGATGTTCCATCCAACTCCCAGTGGCCAGTATCTGCATCTCTGTGTCTGACAGCTTTGCTGCAGGCATAGAAGGCAGGCAGGGCAGCAGTGCCCGGGAATGGGCACAGGGGGCATGGGCACTGGGGAGGGACCCTCCACTCCGCAGATCGGGAGTCCTTTTGTCCTGGGAGTGGAACCTGAGCTAATATTTCTTTCCAACACAAAAATGTCTAAGAATAGAAGTAGAGAGAATAGTGTCACAAACTACTCTGTACTTCCCACCTAGCTTTTACGAACCATCAACAAACCTGTTTTTATCGTCTGCTCTTTTTTAAATAATTAGGTTGTCTCTTGGATTTTCTGTTCTGGAGAACTTTTCAAAGGAGCAACCCATTTATTCCTTCTACTAAGAGTCTATTTCTAACTCAGTAATTTCTACTTTTGTTGATGGTGACTTTGTTGTTTTTACTCTCTCCCAGATACATTTTGGTTTTATATTTCAATAGTTCTATCCTTTTACACAATTTCCAATTACTCTTTTATAGTATTTGTTGTTGTAATTATTTTTTTCTTCTTACAAATGTTAAGTGTTTTCTTCATTTATTGCTGCCAGAATTACCTATAACATTATTTTTTGTCATTTTAAACATTTTGTTTTACTAACTTTTTTTATTTTTAGTGGCCATTTCAGGCACACAGGAGAGTGGTTAGACATTTATAGACCTTACGGAGTGACACCCCCCCCCCCCACTCCCCATGGTAAGTCCTGTGCCCACAGGCACATCCATAGTTACTACAACATCACTGACTGCATTCCCTGCGCTGAACTCTATGTCCCGTGACTGCTCTGTGAGGGCCAGTTTGCACATCTGAATCCCTTCACCTTTTTCTTTCGTTCCCCCAACCCCCTCCATCTGGCACCATCTCTTCTCTGCGGCCGAGTCCGTTCTGTTGTCCGTTCACTTACTCCGGTTCACTGAAGTGCATTCGCAGTTCTCATGTTGGTTTTGTTGGCTAATCATTGTTGGGCATTAGGTTTCTGCATGTGTGCTACATTTGCAGGCTCATTTTGGGTGAGAAGTTTTGTTTCTGAGCAGCAGTTCCACGGCTGACTGGCATCCGACTCCCTCGCCAGGCCAGCCTGCTGTCCCTCCCACAGCCGGCGCTCCTGTCCAGCAGGGCCAGCAGGACGGCCATGTGTGCCTGCTACACCCTTCATGTCCTTGTCCGAGTAGCCTCGCCCACAGAGCGGTCAGCAGACACTGCCTCTCGCTGCTCTGTGCCCTCCCTGCCTTCAGGCAGGGACCTGGCTGAGTCCTAGCGTGACTCCTGACCTCTGCCACCTGCTGGCAGCCCAGGTGCCCTCAGGGCTGTGCTTCCACACTCTGTGTCTTTCCCAAGCCACAGGGCCCTCAAACCTGGCTTTGGCAGTGCTGTCTCCTGTCAGACTGTAGGTTTGGGACAGCACCAGCTTCCTGCACCACCTGGTACCCCCTGGCCCAGAGAGCCCCTCTCCCTTTCGGCAGAAGAAGGGATTCAGAAAAATGAGGTGCTTCCTGGAAACTGCATGCCCCTTGGGCCAAGGATGAGACGCCCATCTCCACATCGGAGCTCTGGTCCCTCTCCATGGGCGCTGGGAGTGAAAACCAGACTTTCATATCACTGTGAGCTCAGTGGATAACTGCAAACGTGTATGTGAACTGTGAGGAAACTGCTTAGCAAATAAGCTACTCAAAGCCAACGCTGTTGGGTTTTTTTTTTCTACTAATTAGAAAAGGTGTAAGTGTGTGTGTATGTGTGTGTGTGTGAGAGAGAGAGAGAGAGAGAGAGAGAGAGAGAGAGAGAGAGAGAGCGCTTGTACATATCTGTGTGTTTGTGGAGAAAAGTAATAAATGAGGGCGTCCCCGAGTTAACATATCAGGGATGTTCTTGAAAACCGGGCTTAAGATTTTTTTTTAAATATAATTTTATTTATTTCAGAGAGGAGGAGAGAAAGAGTAGAAACATCAATGATGAGAGAGAAGCATTGACCAGCTGCCTCCTTCACATGCCCCATTGGGGATTAAGCCCACAACGTGGGCATGTGCCCTGACCAGGAATCAAACCAGGACCTCCTAGTTCATAAATTGATGCTCAACCATTGAGCCACACCGGCCAGGCAGGCCTGAGATTATTTTTTAAAAACCTTGCTGGTGAGAAGTGGAGGAAGTGGGTTTTTAACACCGTAAGTGGTTCCTGTGCCAGAAGTGAAGAATTCCGTGGGCAGGCATTTAATGGTTCTGGTAAACCTCCCCTCTATATGTAAGTGATGCACTTAGGCTGGTGGCGAGAGGAAGAGGAGGTAGAGGCGGGCAATCCAGCTGCTGGGGTCTCAAGTCCAGGGTGGGCTGGACTTGGCTTCTACCCGGCAACAAGGACTAATTGGTAAACCCAGCCATTATCTAAAATGAACGAATTTTAAAACCAAAGGCAATCCACATGTCAACCACATCACTTCTAATTATTATAACATTTTACTATTATTTCTGATCTCTTAAAAAATATATTTTATTGATTTTTACAGAGAGGAAGAGAGAGGGATAGAGAGCTAGAAACATCCATGAGAGAGAAACATCGACTAGCTATCTCCTTCACACCCCCACCGGAGATGTGCCCACAACCAATGTGCATGCCCTTGACCGAAATCAAACCTGGGACCTCCCAGTCTGCAGACCGACGCTCTATCCACTGAGCCACACTGGTTTCGGCTATTTGTGCTCTTGAGACTCTTGATGCCAACGGTGCCTGACTGGCAGGAACACTTCTCGGTAGTCTGCCGTTCACATCTCTGCTGGTACCTGCTCAGCGACATCAGGTCAGCAGCTTGAAATTGGTGGATGGCGGGAATATTTACACTTTGGAAATTGGCAAGTTCTGCACATCAGGTAGTCTCTCCTCTCCCAACGGCCAGTCGTCACACATTGGTCAGCACTCAGCTGCTTCACACCATAGTTTGTTTTTTTGTTGTTTTCCAGGTTGGTGAGGCCTCGCTCATCCCTCATACCTGTGCCACTTCTGGTGGGTATAGTAGCTGAGCAATATTGGCAACTACTCACTTGTTGAAAGGTAAGTGTCTTAGGATCTTAGGTAAACAAATGGACAAAGTCCTTAAAACACACACACACACACACACACACACACACACACACACACACAACACCAATGATTCTCTCTCATCATTGCTGTTTCTATCTCTCTCCTTCCCTCTGAAATCAATAAAATTATATTTAAAAAAAATCTTAGGCCAAGTTTTCAAGAATGTCCCTGATATGTTAACTCAGGGACCCCCTCGTTTATTTCTTTTCTCCAACCTAATAATATTTCAAATACAAGAGGAAACATGAGAAAAATCAATGTAAACGAAAAATTGTCTGCCAATTTCTTAGAAACGAACAGTGAAGGTAAGGAAAAGCCACGGCTCATAGAGAAAGAATACGATACTATTGACCCTTCTGAAAACCACGGTGGCAGGTCAGTGGCATTTGGATTGACCGAGAAAACATGAAGGAAAAACAAGTAGCAGAGTTTGCCTCTGTGAACAGCAACACAAAAGAAAATGAGCTGCAAACTTCATGCTCATACATCCATGGAGTGACTGAGTAAATTATGGCAGTCACAGTTCAGTGGAAGGGTGTGTGGCTGATAAAACAATGGGTATGATTTTTTATATATTGCTATGGAATACTTTCATGTTAGAGGGAAAAGTAATGTGGCTAGGATGATTCTATATATAAAAAGAGCAAATTATCTTACACGAATCACACACACACACCCACACCCACCCACACACACACACACACATGTTTGTTTATGACTGGAGAGAAGGTTATGGGAGGACACTGGACTGGCCGCTCTAACAAAGTACCACAGGCTCAGTGGCTTAATCAACAGAAATTTATCTCTCTCGGTTCTAGACGTCACACTCTTAGTCTTCCAGATAACACACTTCCTCATTTTTTAAATTTTTTTTTAAAATTTTTTTGCAATCTGGAGAGTCTGAGAAGTTCCAATCTTTACATTCTGGCTTCCTTTCTGCTTAACAGTTTCTTCTCAGCTTCGTTTTTCTCTTCGTACATTCTGCCGTGAGCAGCCAGGCGGCACCGAGCAGCTGCCACAGCACTTGGTTCGGGAATGTCCTCAGCGAAGCACCCAGTTGCAGAGCCTGCAGGTCTTACCGTCCACAAAACACCAGAACGTGGGCGCAGGTCAGCTGCGCCCTTTCCTCCCCAGTCTTACAGCATGGCCCCAATCTCCACCCAACAGCACCTCCATCACCGTTAGCAGCCCTTCGTGGCTGGCTCAGCTTTTCCTGGACTCACCTCCGAACCATGCCAGACCGTGTCCACCCTTGGGGATGTTCGTTACACCAGCACGCTGCCCTCTCAGTGCCAATGTCTTTGCCATCGTGGGTTGTTCTAACACAACACCACAGGCTGGATAGCTTATAAACTGGGGACTTGTATTTCTCTCACTTCTGGAGGCTGGAACGTCGGAGGTTAAGGTGCCAGCATGGTGTGCAGGTGGCATCTTCTCACTGGTCCTCAAAGATGCTCTCTCTGGAGCCGCTTCCTGGAAGGGCACTAATCCCGTCATAGGGCGCCCCGCTCATGACCGGATCACCTCCCCAGGTCCCACCTCTAAGCCTTCACATTGGGGTTAAAGCTTCAACATATACGTTTTGGGGGCACAATTCAGTCCATGGCAGACACACCTCCAATTCTTTTTATTTTTTTTAATATATATATTTTTAATTGATATTTTTACAGAAAGGAAGGGAGAGGAATAGAGAGTTCGAAACATCGATGAGAGAAACATCGATCAGCTGCCTCCTGCACACCCTACTGGGGATGTGCCTGCAATAGGTACATGCCCTTGACTGGAATCGAACCTGGGACCGCAGTCTGCAGGCCGACGCTCTATCCATTGAGCCAAACCGGTTTCAGCTCTCCTCCAACTCTTAACACTGCTGTCTTGTATGTATGTTGGAGGTGTTGATGTAAAACTAAAAGGCCATAATGAGAAGCAACGAGCATTTGTTGAGCTAAAAACCAAATACTAGTGGAGAAGCAGTGATCCCGGCAGAAGCCCCGTCTGGTTAGGAGACAAAGGCCGGGGGTATCGGTGAGAAAGGAAAGGAACAATTACGTACATGGAAGGAAGGCATTGCTGTCGGTGCAGTAACATCATGTAGTGCTGCTAATTCTGAAGAATATTTTTAATTTTAGTCCGGGAGGCCTCAGGCCTCTAGCTATAATATAACAGCTGCTTTCTTGTTATCTTTGCAAACAGGTCTTTGGGAGGCAAGCTCGCACAGGCCCAGGGCAAGGTCGCTTTGCCCGGTTCCAACATTCCGAGGTCTGAGGCATCAGACGAGCAGGGCAGGTCCTCTGGGGCTGCTCCAGCGCCATTTTAAAGTGGCTGTTTATTATCTTTTTTTTTTAATTTTTTTTATGGAGGTAAAGAAGACTATCATCACTTTGTATGCATGTTTATTTTGTTATAATAAGCACGTATACGTAGTCTTACTTTGTAAAAGAGATCCTCCTTTCCTTTCCCTCTGAAAAATTCAGTCCTAAGGATGTGAGGTGGGCTCAGCAGGGCAGAATCTGTGCTGGCATGCAGGGCAGTGCCAGGGGCCAGGGCAGTGCTGGGGCCTGAGTGGGGGAGGGTTGTCTCTATGGGGAGGGGGGCTGATGTGAGGCGTGGGTGCCGTCACAGACTACATGGTCCTCAGTGTCACCAGCAGCAACTTTCAGGTGTCCTGGGGCTTCCATTCCACTCGGAGCCGCACCTTCCACATGCAGGTTTCCAGGGGCGAGGAGCCGCTCAGGAGCGCAAGGAACCAGGCGATGGCTCTGGAGGCGACGGGGCTGGAGCCGGGGTGCTGTATGGGGTGAAGACCAGCTACCAGGTGTGCGGGACCAACATCACCGCCACACTGACCGTCAGAACCGGTGAGGTGCTCGTCCGAACACGTGTGTTTCCAGTGAGCTGAGCTGGTCTTTCTATCCCCATTCTGTTGGCCCCAGAAATTCAAACTTCTTATGACCAGGCAGGGGCGGGCATGGGCTTGGCCCACGATTTTAGTGGGGCGGCTGGTGCTCTGTGTCCTCTGAGCACTCCCTGGGTCCTGGCCATCATGGGCTTCCTGAATAGTATTCTTTAAAAAAAATTTTTTTTTCACTGAAGCTGGTTTGGCTCAGTGGATAGAGTGTCGGCCTGCGGACTGAAAGGTCCCAGGTTAGATTCTGATCAAGGGCATGTACCTTGGTTGTGGGCACATCCCCAGTAGGAGGTGTGCAGGAGGCAGCTGATTGATGATTCTCTCTCATCGATGTTTCTAACTCTCTATTCCTCTCTCTTCCTCTCTGTAAAAAAAATCAATAATATATATATTTAAAAAAAAATTTTTTTTCATTTAAATACTGTAGCCTCTCCATTTGGCTCTTTAGTTTTAGGTTAACATTTCCAACATACATATAAGACACCGTGTGAAAAGTGTGGTGTGTATATGCTATGGACCCAATTGTGGCGCCCCCCACCCCTTGAAATTTATATGTTGAAACCCACCCATAAGTCTGTTGCTTATGTCTTCAGGAATAACCTAAGGGGAAGGGACATTCTCAGCACACTTGGTCCATGTCTAGGCCATGAAGGAAGTTACTTGGCTGACTCTGTGTGAGCAGGAACCTGCAGGGAAGCCTGTGGTTGGTTGGCCAGGAGCCCGGGCCTGGAATCAGTGAATGGGACCAGGAACTGCTGCCTCATGCTGTGTGCCCTCTGGGCTCCTCTGGGCCTTGGTTGTCTCATCTGCAAAATGGGGGTGATACAAGGTGACCTGGTTTTAGTACTGAAAGTCCCACATCCAGGGACCTTTTCTCCCCTCCTTCCCTGGCCTGCGAAATGGGTACAGCCGGTCACCCTAAACAATACCCCCAAACTCTATGTGGTCCTGAGGGGTAAAGTGCATGTATATGGCTGAGCAAGGGGCCAGGCTATGGCAGATAGATAGACAGATAGATAGATAATCCTATATAATAAAAGCTTAATATGCAAATCGACCAAATGGCAGAACAACTGATCTCTGTGACACGCACTCACCACCAGGGGGCAGATGCTCAACACAGGAGCTGCCCCCAGCCCAGAGGCCCCAGGCCAGCCATTAGGGGCCCCCAATTACTCCCCCCCACCACACTGCAAGGTCACCCCACAGAGGGGAGCCACTGGCAGCATTGGGGGGGGTGAGGGCAGTAAGTTGGCAGCACCAGGCCAGCCAAAGCAGGTGCCAGCAGGGCTCCTTGCCCCGATCGTCCTGCTGGTCACCCCACAGATTGGCCCTGATCCCAGCCAGGCCTAGGGACCCTACCCATGCACGCATTTCACACATCAGGCCTCTAGTGCTTTTCATAACGGAAGCAGTTTATGGACATCTGTTTGGGCGAAGGGGTGGCATATTAAAATCTAGTGTACAGCCGAAACCGGTTTGGCTCAGTGGATAGAGCGTCGGCTTGGGGACTGAAGGGTCCCAGGTTCGATTCCGGTCAAGGGCATGTACCTTGGTTGCGGGCATATCCCCAGTAGGGGGTGTGCAAGAGGCAGCTGATAGATGACTCTCTCATCGATGTTTCTAATTCTCTATCTCTCTCCCTCCCTCTCTGTACAAAATCAATAAAATATATTTAAAAAAAAAAAATCTAGTGTACAAAACAGATTCGGGATTATAAACAGTCCAGCTTACACCGCTGATCAGAAGCCCATGTTTATACTTTACTTAGCTGTGCAAGCCGCTGATAAACTGAATGGGTGGATGGGCGCTGGCTGCCAGGTGCACCCTCCCCACCGCCCCACCCGCCTCAGGCAGGGCCTCTAAGTCTCTTTTCCAGGCTGAGGTGCTCATCGGGGACAGCAACCTCGAACATACAAGGGGGACAACTGCCGGCCATTGCAGTGTGAGCTGGCCAGCCTCAGAGAGGGTGCGGGGGCCTGACCAGCGCCTCCTCTCCAGGTAGGGAGGTGCTGCAGGGCACAGCAGCCAGCAAGGCCAAAGGGGAAACTGGGGTCTTCTCCACGGTCAGGCCTCACCGCGAGGCCTCACCGCCTGGCGGCCAGGAGGAACAGGGCAGCTTGTCGTCACTGCCTTGCTGTGAGGAGTTGGCTCTCGAACCAGGAAGAGGGGAAGTCAGATAAAGACCATGGTAAAATCACCTAGCCCTCTGTCTGTTCTCCACCTACCTTTCCTACATTTATTTAAAAAGGTGTCCTTGCCGAAACCGGTGTGGCTCGGTGGATAGAGCGTCGGTCTGCGGACTGAAAGGTCCCAGGTTCGATTCCGGTCAAGGGCATGTATCTTGGTTGTGGGCACATCCCCAGTGGGAGGTGTGCAGGAGGCGGCTGATCGATGATTTCTCTCATTGATGTTTCTAACTCTCTATCCCTCTCTCTTCCTCTCTGTAAAAAAAAAATCAATAAAAATATATTTTAAAAAAATAAATAAAATTTTAAAAAGATGTCCTAACTGTGCTTGCTCCATGTGTTCACTGACGTTTATTTAAAAAGCCTGGGAGATTAGCAGCGGGTTCCAGCAAGGCCTGTGCTCTGCAGGCTCAGCAGCCCCCATCGCTGATCTGAGTTGTGAGCTTTCAGGGGTGTTCCGAACATAGAAATCCCTTCTGTCCAAGGAGCCCCGCTCCCCAAGTTCATGTGTGCTCCCCTGGAGACCTGGAAGCACCCACTTGCACCCCAGGAACTATCTGGGGAGGATTCTCAGACACGTCATACAGTATGAGGAGAGTTGTTGCTGGTAAAAACACTGGAAAATGACAATAACAGAGCTTTATCATTTTGGAGAAAAGCCATCTCTTACATTATGTTGTAGCCCAATCGATACAAGATTATTTACTTCCTCGGGTATGCTATTACAGCATCGGAAGCACATCATGTGTGGAAAAATAAAATTATAACACCTTTCAGGCTCACACACAGTGCTCCCATTTTTCTGGACACAGAAGTAAGAAACATACAACTTACCATAGGGGTGACTTCAGCTAACCAGGCTGCACCTGATTCTATGTTCAAAAAAAAGCAGTATCATTTAAAATATATATATTTTATTGATTTTTTACAGAGAGGAAGGGAGAGGGATAGAAAGCTAGAGACATTGATGAGAGAGAAACATCGACCAGCTGCCTCCTGCACACCTCCTACCGGGGATGTGCTCACAACCAAGGTACATGCCCTTGACCGGAATCAAACCTGGGACCCTTCAGCCCACAAGCCGAAGCTCTATCCACTGAGCCAAACCGGTTTCGGCGGAGAAAAAAGAAAGCAGTATCTTTCCCCAAAAAATGATGACCACTTCCCTTCCCACCCCGGCACTGTGTAGACACTATTTGGTATAGAGCATCTTTCGATTTATGTGCTCAGTTGTGTAGCCTTTGACAAGTAAAAAAAAAAAAAGCTCACAGCTCAGATCAGCGATGGGGGCTGCTGAGCCTGCAGAGCACAGGCCTCGCTGGAACCCTCTGCTAATCTCCCAGACTTTTTAAATAAACGTCAGTGAGCACATGGAGCAAGCACAGTTAGGACATCTTTTTAAAATTTTATTTATTTATTTAAATATATTTTTATTGATTTTTTTTACAGAGAGGAAGAGAGAGGGATAGAGAGTTAGAAACATCAATGAGAGAAATCATCGATCAGCCGCCTCCTGCACACCTCCCACTGGGGATGTGCCCACAACCAAGATACATGCCCTTGACCGGAATCGAACCTGGGACCCTTCAGTCCCCAAGCTGATGCTCTATCCATTGAGCCAAACCGGTCTCGGCTGAGCTGTGACCTTTGACAAGTAAGGCTGCTATTGTGGGCTTTGGGACAAGGTCCAAGTGCCTGCTTGCCTGTAAGATCCCATCTTTCCCTGGGGAATTCCATACACGTGGCAGGTACTCCCTTTGCCAGCGAGGGCCGAGGTAGGATTGGTAACCCCTGGCGATGGTGGCTGCCCCTTCCCTTGCAGACATCACTCAAAGCTCCACCCTTAGAAATTCCTGTGCCATCTGATACCTTCAACACACGAGAGGCTATTGTGGCCTTGACCCAACCCTTCCCATCCCTTCCTCCCCTGCGTCCCCTCCCAGCTCGGGGGTCAGACCACTGCCTTGGACTGTCCATGCACCAACTCTCTTCGTGGACCCAGGTGGGCATCCGGGCCTGCCTTCCTGATACTGAGCGTGTGCAAAGGACCAAGCCCACGCCCCGCCTCCTGGAGACTGGAGGCTGGATTTGGGGTATTTTCTGGCAAAGGCAGTGTTGTCGAGCTCTCTATACCGAGTCCCACAATTTAATTCCGTGAAGAATGGCAGTAATGCACTCTATCTACAAATGAAACAAAAACGGGCTTTTATGGCCTGGCCTGGGAACCTAACCCCTGTGTCTATGGGAAAATGCGTTCTACATCTCAGACAATGAGCCAGAGAAAGCGCTGGCATGCCCTGCCTGGGGACTGCCAGCACTCCGGATGCTGCGGGGGCCCGGGGCCGGGGCTGGGCACCGAGGTGGTGAGCCAGGGATCCTCCTTTCCTAGCGGTGCGGGGCTGGGAGGGGGGCTGGCTGAGCCGCATTCGGTAAAGAGATTCTAATGCCCAAGTCTTTCCGTGGGATGTTGATGATTCCAGAAGTCGGAAGTCGATGTCCTAAAAACAAGGGCCCATTGTGATGCAAAGGGACAGGGAGGGTGACACGGACGCACTGCTGACTCCCTCTGTGTCCCCGCTCTGCCCAGCGGGGATAGGACCGCCTGCTGCCCTGGCGGAACTCCGTGAGATGCTCAGCCGTCCGGGCTGATTCCCACAGGGCCTGGACGTCAGACCGTATTCCCGGGATCCTGTCTACACGCTGCTCCACGCTCACCTCCTCGCACGACCCACCCCACTGGGTCCAGCCCTCCACGCCCAGCCCCCTCTGTCATCGCCCGGAGACCTGGCTGTGACCCACACTGTCCACGCTGGATGGTGACTGTGTGGGGATTTGCAGCTTGTTAGATGGGGAACGTTCACAGGGACCCCCAGCCACCGACACCCGTGCCTTCAAGTCCTTTGGCCCCGGGGGAGGTGCTTGCCAGCTCTGCTTCTGTCTCTCCCCGTGGGTCCAGGGCCACAGGAATGGCCTTTCCCACAGTTAGCGGGACTGTCCCAGCCACATGAACAGGACCAAGGCTGCTTGGTGAGCAGCTGCGAGGCCTGGCCAGCATCCTTGTGATTTAGGTCAAATCACACACACACACACACACACTCACACATACACACACACACTCACATACACACACACACACACATTCACACACACACACTCACACATACACACACACACTCACACACACTCACACATACACACACACACTCACACACACTCACACACACACACACACACACACACACACATACACTCACTCACACGCACACACACACACTATAATCAATCCCAGCTAGGTGAGATGCTCTCATGCGGTTCTGAAATCATCCCCTAGACATGAACCCCCAAGGGCCCCGCCTCCTTTGTTGGGGAACAATAAACTTGACCCAACTTTCTACATAGTTTTGGTCTGGTGTCCTGTCATTGTTCTCAAACTCACGCAACCTCTGGCACATCAATAATGTCCTGGGACCTTCTTTGAAAAGAACAAATAGGAGGTGACTTGGGTTCATGCTTCACTTCCCAGTTCTTGTCCTATGGTTCTTCAGAGAAAAACCAAACCAAACCCACTCCTCCTTGTGTCCCCGTGGCCCTGAGCCGTGCACCTGGCCCGGCCTGCAGTGACCTCTGGCCACACGGCCATCTGGGCTGACGGGGAGGCATCAGCATTTCTTGTCAGTCCCTCTCCGGGGAGGTCACAGGGCAGCCTGGTTTGGGAATGACTTACCGCATGATGTGCGCCCACCGATGCAAGGGACAGTGGCCTGGTCATGCTGGGCATGGGGTGGGGCGGGCGCCGGAGGGCAAGGGTATGGATGATGTAACAGGAAAGCAGTAGGCACGGGCACTCCAGGGCAGGCTTCAGGACCACACTGTGTTCTCGGGGCTGCAGAGGTGACAATGCATAGCCCTCAGCCCACGGGTGGGATGTGGGATGGAGAGTTTGACAAGCTCCCAGGCAGCTCTTATGCACGTCCCAGCGTAGGCCTATGGCCTCGCCCTCACTTCTGGCTGCACGTTTAGCTCTCCTGGGAGCTATGCACACCCTGATGCCTAGAGCCTATCTGTCCTTATGTAGGGGAGCCTGTCCCAGGCACCCATAGAACAGAGGGAGGGTGTGGCGTTAGTTCATCAGGAAAGGGCAGGGGCGTGTCAGGGAGCTGGACACCCCCTGAGGCCAGGTCGTTGCCCGGGGGTGGGAAGGACGTGGCTTGATCTAGATCTGGACAGGCACAGGCCCATCACCACTGATTCCTGAGAGAAGGAGGCGGAGGGGCGGGGACGAGGCGAAGGGCAGGAAGGGGAAATCTGGTGTGATCGCTCTCCTGCTCCCACCGCCCGCAAAACCCCCGTGTTCCTGTGATCATGTGACCGAGCTGCCCGGTGCCCACCCCTGGCTGCTGCACTGGAGGGAGCGGAGAGGGGCCCTACGTTCTGGCCTTGACCCCCCTCAGCAGTGAACTCACCAGCGCCCAAGGCAGATTAACATGGGCAAAGCGAGGGACCAAAGGAACCCAGTGGATCGCAGGTGACAGCAATAGTGGTTCCACCCCCCCTTCCCCAATCCGCATCCTGCTCTTCTTGGGGGATCATGGTACACGCATGCTCCCATTGGGAGGCCAAAGAACCCAGCATCTTGGAGCAAGGTGACTGGAGACCATACACCGTGAGGGGCGGATGACGGTTCCTGTCGGAGGCCTGAAGGGCAGAGCGAGGGCTGTGGGGAGCTGGTGCATAGCCAGGAGGGGTCACCATGGCGGGAACGGGGTTGGCAGGGTAGGGTGGGGCCAGAAAAGCTCTGGGAACAAGAGGATCACCACGGCCACCAGGCCACCCCGGGTCCACAGGGCCCTCACACGGCTCGGGGCCCTCACACAAGGCCACCTCCTTGGCTGGCATTGACTTTTGCCATTTATGTCCTTCTGAGGCACTGCCCCTGACAGCTCAGTACCTCTTCTAATCACTCACAAAATTGAGTTCAAACCTTGATGTGATTGAAACAGAAAGCGTCTCACTGTGTCGGACTGTAACTTGTGTAGCAGCCGAGACCGAGAAAAGCAGCACACGCTCACGCGGTTCCGTGTGGTAGTTATGCCATGAATCCTGAGTGCACGCATGGGCTTGTCCATACCTCACCCCAAACCTTTACAGAACCCATCCAACCCCTCCTCCAGGAGAAGCAGCTAAAACCCGTTTTAGCGAGCTAGGTACAGTATCCATGTTTTTTCAGTTTGATTTTTAAGAGAACAGAGTTTGTAATGTGCAGCATGCTATCTTAGTTTGCTCTTCAGACCACCTTTCACTCATTTTTTTTTTTTTAAAGAAAGAATGTTTTGCTCAAAGTCTGGGTTGCGATTGGCTGCGTTTGCAATCTTCGATGCGGATGGACCAATTCAAGGAAAATGGTGAACACGGTTTTTAGCTGCAGACCTGGTGTCGCCCAGACAGCTTCCCACATTGTTCATGGGAAGGAAAAGGCACCTCCTGACTTCCTGTGGCAACACAATCCGGTGATTGCACTGGTGCTGTTGCTAAGGGCGCGGTGCAAAGTTTGTCGTCTGCTGGCCGGTTGCTGGGGGTGCAGTAACCAGAGGGGAAGGCAAACCAGCGCAAAGGGCCACTTGCTGTAGGTGAGAGGTGAGGAGCCAGCAGCAGGAGGGGCCGAAGGCCGGGGACTAGGCTTCATCCCTGTGGAAATGGCTCTCATGTCTAGAGCGAGACCTCACAGGGTAGCGTTAGCTATCAAGGACTCCATAATCATGGCGCTAATGTGTTAACATAGAGTGAAAGGTAGGCAAAGCGGATGCAAGGAGGGAGCGTTTCCATGGAGGACTGGGCTCTACAGAAATTATCAAATGGACATTCTGAAGCACTCATGTTTGGATATACGGGTATTTCAGATGATAGTAACGGTAGATGGAATACACAGAACCATACGATGAATGCATTTAAAGACAGATGAATAGAACATATCCAAAATGAATCACAGAGCGAGAAAACAATCATGGCAAAAACAAAACAAAGGGTAGGACATGCAGGCCAGGACCCATCTCAACAGCGTATAGCCAGCGTTCTGGAACAAGACGAGAGAAGAGGGAAAGAGGCAATATTTGAAGAAATAATAGCCAAACATTTCCTAAATCTTATGAAAAAAACAGCAACCCACAGATTCAGGAAAATAAATCCAAATAAGATGAATAATTTTTTAAAAAATCAAACTTAAGCACCATCATAGTCTGACTATATATAAGTGAATCTATAAACTATTACCATTAATAAAGTATCTTGGGAAATTCACTAAAATGTGGGAATTAAACAACACCCTTCTAAATAACCAAGAGCTGAAAGAGGAAACACAAGGGAAGTTGGATAGACTTGGTGAGGAACGAAAATGAAACACAACAGACCAAAACGCATGGGATGCAGCAGGAACAGCGCTGAGAGAGACTCCACTATGGGGAGGAAGACTTCAGAGCAACAACGGAAACGTCCACCTTCAGAACCTGGGAAAGAGCACGTGGAACCCAAAACTGTGGAAGGAAGGACAGAAGGAGGATCAGAACAGAAATAAGCGATGCCTGCAAGCTCGCAAGCTACAGCATCAGTATTGGAAAACAGATTCTATGTCCAGATTCGAGCACCACACAATTGGACAGCGAGATGAAAACCTATCACTTAGAATAAAATAAAATATACTATAAAATATAAAAAAGAATAAGCCCAACTAAAGATGACAGGTAAATGGAGAGATGTTCTGTAGTCATGGGTTCGGACATTCAGAGCTGTTAAGATGTTCCTTCTCACCTAGCTGGTGTGGCTCAGTGGTTGAGCACCTACCTATAAACCAGGAGGTCACAGTTCGATTCCCTGTCAGGGCACATCATAGCGACTGGTTGTTCGGTTATTCCACTGTTCATCCTATTTGCATTTTAGCCTTTTATTATATAGGATAGTCCCAAACTGGAAACAACTCAAGTGTCCATCAGTAGGAGAATTAAAAAATCAACCGAGGCAAAAAGAAACTGTGGTGTAATGGATACATGTGACAACACGGATGCCTCTTAAAATCCTGATGTTGAGCGAAAGGAGGGGGACACGGACACGAAGTGGTGCGGACTGTACTGCAGCCTGTGGTGGTTGACGCCAGAGGAGGCTCTTCCTCCAGAGGCAGGAATTGATTGGGATCCGCCACAAGGACCACTTCACACCACGGCAATGTTCTCCGTGGTGATTGGTCTGCGTGGTGAATATACAGCACGGGTGTATAGGAAGGTAAACATCACCACGCTTTACATCGAGAAGTGTGTGCTTTAAAGAGAAAGACTCCTTTATTTAGGAAGGGAAAGAACGCCTGACCTCTGGAGCCGGGCCTGACTGTTTTGAATCTGAGATAAGCCATTGACCTGCTGTGTGACCTCAGGAAGCCAGATAACCTTCCAAAGCCTTACTTCCCCTTTGTTCAGTGCAATGCTGTTTGGTCTACAAAGGTGTGATGCGAAGTGAGTTAGTGGCTATAGAGTTCAAAGCATGGTGCCGGCTAGTGGTAGTCCTTGTCCCCAGGTGACTGCCCCATTAAAAAAAAAATATATATATATATATAATTGATTTTTTTACAGAGAGGAAGAGAGAGGGATAGAGAGCCAGAAACATCGATGAGAGAGAAACATGGACTAGCTGCCTCCTGCACACCCTGCACCGGGGATGTTCCCGCAACTAATGTACATGCCCATGACCGGAATGGAACTTGGGACCACTCAGTCTGCAGGCCGATGCTCTATCCACTGAGCCAAACCAGTTAGGGCACGTTGCCCCATTTTGCAGTAAGAATCATTGGCTAGAGCTATCATAATATGACGTTTTTAAGTTATTCTAGAACTTCTACTAGGAAATACTCCATTTACTGTTCACTATTACCCTGTAGACCCTGGTGAATTTCCATTTGGGCTGTTGTCAATGTTTATAAAAAAAAAATTTTAAAAATTTTTCCCTTGCCAATTTGGCTCAGTGGTTGGAGCATCAGCTCACGGACTGAAGGGTCCTGGGTTCATTCCAGTCCAAGGCACATACTTTAGTTGCAGGCTCAACCTCTGGGCCTGATTGGGGCACATGCAGGAGACAACCAATCAATGTGTCTCTCCCACATTGATGTTTCTCTCTCTGTCTCTCCCCTTCCTTCTAGTCTGTCTAAAAATCAATGGGAAAAAATCCTCGGGTGAAAAATTCGGTAATTTCCACCATGCTCACAAATGCAAAATCTTCCACGAGACCCGAAGTGGTAAATCAGTAGATTTCACAGCTGGCCAATCAGGCAGGTGGTGGGTTCTCCTCTGTGCTAGTGACCTGGGAGGGAGCAGACTGCCCTTCAGTAACCTCAGTTACTTCCTGTTGTCTGCAGTAAGTACTCTGGGTAATGGTATCACAGATCTGATTGCATCATCCCTATTTTAAACCATTCTCTCTCTAGTATAAAACAGAAACCGAATCTCAACTCGTGGCTTGGGCTTTTTCACATGTCTGCGGCGGTGAAAACTGGAGTTCTGCTTTTAGGCGGGGCTTCTTCCCTTTATTAGTTCCCAAATAAATAGGTTCCCCAGCCATGGCCTCTCTGCAGAAGGAGAACTCCTGGGGAACATCTGCACCCAAGCCTCTGGGTAAGTCACCGGCAAAATGCTCTTTAGTAAAAAAAAAAAAATATATATATATATATATATATATATATATATATATATATATATATATATGAGGGGCTCCTCATTACTGCAGGGTTCAGTGAGCACGCACCCGGGCTTCTCTGGCCTCTGGGCCCAGGCACTAGCGAGAAACCCAGCGAATCTGTACACTCGGGTGGGCCAACGTGAGATGCCGTAATATTTTCCCAAATCTTACTGAGATGTAATTGACAGGTAGCATTCTGTTAGTCCCAGGTGTACAACATCAGGACCCGAAATATATTTCTACTGTGAAAGGATCACCACAATGAGTGATCATTTAGCTACAATTACCTTCTTGTGATAAGAACTTTTGAGATGAATCTCTTGGTAACTGTCCAGTACACGGTACAGTAGTGGCAACTGTGGTCACGGTGCTGGACATGACACCCAGGACTTGCTTATTGTGTAACTAGAACTTCTCACTCTGCAACCACCATATTGATGTCTTCCTATTTAATACTGCAATGCTGTCACCCTGAGGCTGGTGTACATGTGTCTACCCGTCTCCCCTTACAGGGCGTCCCACACAGCAGTCGATCATAAGAAGCAAAATAAAGAAAGCCGTTGGAGTGAAGGTGAGCAGTGAAAACAATTTGGGGGCTGGAGTGGGGGAGGTGATGGGTGGCGTTAAGGGCAGGGTCATGGGCACAGGGTGTGGAAATGTTGGATGCATACAAGCCTCCTTCTTTGGTCTCTTCTTGACTCCCACACACCATGACAACCCACCTCGTTCAGTTGTCACAATGGTGGTCCTTTCATTCCCATTTTACTGGTGAAGACTGAGGCTTTGAGAGGTTTGGAACAGGCCCAGCATCACAGATGCTGTCTGGTCCCACCATTGCTGTCTGCCTGCTGATGCCTGTGGTTCTCTCTCTCTCTCTCTCCATCTCTCTCTCTGTCTTTGTCTCTCTCTCTTCCAGTAAAAAGGAAGAGTCTCCTTTTTATCCAGTTGATGGTGGACAAAGCACAGTCACAAACACTGCTCTGGCCCCAGGTGCTGTCTGGTCCTGTTTCCCTCTGTTCCCAGCAAAGGGCCTCCACTTTCTGGACTTCCTCACGCCCCGCACTCCGCACGATGTCTTTGCCCTGTTATCATTTTGATCCTTGGCCACCTCACCCAGAGGGGCCTCAATGAGGACTGTTCTGTGCCTTCTAAAGAATTGTTTTTAATTTTGAAGCTACAAAATGAAAAGTTGTAGCTTCCCGTTTAGCTGTGAGATCCCCTGGACCCTTCCCCCAGCCCAACCAGGGAGGCGTCTTGCACAACTCCAGTCAGCATCCCATCCAGATGGCGGACACTGGCACCATCCAGGGTCAAAGCACCCATCCCCAGGAGATTCCTTCCTGCCCCCCTCTTACAGACACACCCTCTTTCTCCCCATCCACCCACCTCAACTCTTCCAGCCACTGCTCTTAACTCCATCTTATACATTTGTCAATTCAAGAACGTTGCGTAAATGGGCTTGCTCTAAATAGGCTTCTTCCAGAATTTTCTGGAGACCCATCCAGGTTACTGCTTGCATTCCTTCTTATTGCTGAGTCAAGTTCCATGGTGCGGATGGAGCACATTTGTTTAGTCGCCCATTGAGAGTCACTGGCTTGTTGGCAAGTTTGAGAGCTAAGTTCAACAAATTTGAGCTGCAAACACTTGTGCGCGGGTTTCGGTGTGAATGTGTGACTTTATATTCCTCAGAGATAAATGTCCAGGAGGGCCATTGCTGGGGCGAATGGTAGTTGCAGGGTCAGTTTTTCAAGAAACTGGCAGACTGTTTACCAGCTGGCTGCACCAGCATGGAACTAGTCTCCAGTTTCCCTGCACCCTCCAATGCAGGGTGTTGCACTGCTTTGTATTTTTGCCATTCTGAAAGGCATGCAGAGCCGCCTGATGTTATTTTATTTTGCGTATCTATAAGGCTTAGTGATGTGGAACTTCTGTTCATGTGCTTAATTGCAATCTTCTTCAAGGAAATGTCGGTTGCCTCCTGCACACCCTACCCTGGGGATCAAGCCTGGAACCAAATCAGGGCATGTGCCCTGACTGGGAATCAAACCGTGATCTCCTGGCTCATAAGTCAATGCTCAACCACTGAACCATACCAGCCAGGCTCTTTTGCCCATTTTCTAATTGGATTGTTTGATTTTGTTTTCTTCACTGTTGAGTTTTCAGAGCTCTTTATACATTCTAGGTTTTTTTTTTTGTGTGTGTGGGTATGAGATTTATTTACAAGTCTTTTCTACCAGACTACCTTGTCTTTTCCTCATCTTTCTAACAAAGCTTTTCATTTGGATGTAGTCTTACTTACTATTTTTTTATTTTATAGATCATACTTTTGGTGTTTCAGAACCCTTTGCCTGGCCCTAAATCCCAAAGATTTTTTCCTTCTATTTTTTTTTCTAAAAAAAAAAAAATTGTTTTACATTTAAATCAATGATCCATTTTGAATTAATTTTTGCATAAGGCATGAGACTTAGGCCCAGGTTATTTTTTTTTTTCTGCCTATGGATGTCCAATTACTCCAGCACCATTTCATGAAGAAGCATGTTTTCCTTCATTGAAGTGTTTTGTATCTATGTAAAAAATCATATTTTGGGGCATATTTGTGTGGGAATGATTCCAGATTTTTTATTCTGTTTCATTGATCTTTGTGTCTATCTCTTTGTGTTCAAGACTGTCTCACACAGTCTTGATTACTGTAACTAAAATTAATCTTAAAATCAAGTCATTCAATTTCCCCTACTTTATTCTTTCCTAAAATTGCTTTATTCTAATTCATTCGACTTTCCAAAAAGTTTAGATTACTCTTATTTATTTCCACAAAAAAAATCTTGCTGGGATTTTAATTGGAATTGCATCAAAACTGTATATCAATTGAGAGATAATTGACATTTTTACTGTTGAAACATGTTTCTCCATTTTTAAGGAGCTTGATTTATTTCATCAATATTTCCAGCTTTTAGTATATAAGTCCTGTATATGTTTTTGGTAGGTTTACATCTAAGTATTTACTTTTATTTGAGCAATTATAAATGATGTAAATGTGTTTGTTTTTTAAATTTTAATGTCCATTGCTAGAATATAGAAATAAAATTTATTTTTGTATGTTATCTTATATCCTGCAACCTTGTTGAACTCACTCACTGTTCTAGGAATGTTTTTGTTGATTCCTTGGGATTTCCTATGAGGACAACAATGATGTCATTTGCAAATATAGTTTTACTTTTTTCTTTACAATCTGGATGCCTTTTATTTCTCTCTGCCTTACCACACTGGCTAGAATTTCAGCAATATATTCAAGAAAAGTGGCAAAATCAAATATCCTGTATTACTCTTGATCTTAAGGGAAAAGCATCCAGTCTTTAACCATTAATTTTAATGTTAGATGTTGGTTCCTTGTAGATGTTCTTTACCAGGATGAGGAAGTTGCCCTTTATTTCTACTTTTCTGATAGGTTTTTTTTTCCCCCCTAAAAAATCATGAATAGATGTTGAATTTTGCCAACTACTTTTTCTGTTAATCTGGTATGTTACATTAATCTACTTTCAAATATTAAATCAGTCCTGCATGCTAGAAATAAATCTCATTTGGACATAGTGTATATGTTTTAAAATATGTTATTCTATGCCTAATATTTTGTTAAGGATTTTGCACAAACATTTATGAGGGATATTGGTTTATAGTTTCCTTTTTTTTTTTTTTTTTTTTTTTTTGCCATCTCTGTCTGGTATCAGGATAATTCTACCCAAATAAAATGAATTGGGAAATATTTCTAAACTATATGGGCCTACAGGGTTCCTTATTTGGAATTTTAAAATTAGGAATGCAATTTCCTTAATGTTATAGTACTACTCAACCTATTTTATGTCAAGTTAGTTGTTGTATAGTATACAAGTTTTTGAGAAATTGGTCCATTTCATCTAAGTTGTCAAAATTATGTGTGTTTATAGTTGTTTATAGTGTTCCCTTATTGTCCTTCGGATGTTTGTGGAACCTGTAATGATAACCATTGCTCCATCTTAAACATTCATAATTTGTGTCCTCTCTCTTTTCTTTTTTCTTTTCTTTTTTTAAAAAAATATATTTTATTGATTTTTTACAGAGAGGAAGGGAGGGGGATAGGAAGTCAGAAACATCGATGAGAGAGAAACATCCATCAGCTGCCTCTTGCACACCCCCTACTGGGGATGCGCCTGCAACCAGAGTACATGCCCTTGACCGGAATCGAACCCGGGTCCCTTGAGTCCGCAGGCCAACGCTCTATCCACTGAGCCAAACCGGTTTCGCCCTCTCTCTCTTTTCTTTGTCAGTAATGCTAGAGGTTTGTCACTTCATTGATGATTTTTAAATTATTTTTTTCTATTTCTTTTTCTATATTTTTTGAGGTGGGAACTTGGATTACTGACTTGAGACCTTTCCTAATCTTTTACTGATATGCATTAAGTGCTAGAAATTCCCCCTCGGCTCCACTGTAGCTGCGTCCCACAAATGCTGGTATGTGAGCTTTAACTTTACTTCAGCTAACTGTATTTTGTATTGTGTCTGAAGACTCCCTCTTTGACTCCTGGATTATTTAGAAGTGTGTTGTTTGGATCCTAAGCCTTCATAGATTTTCCTATTATCTTTCTATTACCAACTTCTCATTTGATTCCATTTGAATCTGAGAACACACTTTATGTAATTTAAGTTCTTTTAAATTGGTTGAGGTTTGTTTTATGATCTGGAATGGGATCTCTCTTGGATATGTTCCCTTACCATTTGAAAATGATGTGTATTTGCCTGTAATAGTTGGATGGAGTGTTCTATAAATATTAATTGCATCCCATTGGTCATTGTTATTGAATTCTATGTCCTTGCTGATTTTCTGTCTAATTGTTCTAGCATTATTGTGGGAGAAGTGTTAAGGTGTCCAACTGGAATTGTGGGTGTATCTATTTCTCTTTGCAGTTCTATCAGTTTTTGGCTTCACATATTTTATAGCTCTGTTTTGGTTCATATATACAGGGTGAGGTCAAAGTAGGTTTATGGTTGTTTGGATGGAAAATAAAATAATAATTAATAAATAATAATGCAAGAATAAACCCTGTGTTTCAAGTACTCACAACTGTAAATCTACTTTTGCCCCACCCTGTATTTAGGATTGTTATGTCTCCATGACACTCTTATCAAAATATAATGTCTCTAACTCTGATAATTTTCTTTCCCTAAAGTCTACTTTATCTGGTATCAATATAGCCATTTCTAATTTCATTTGATTAATGTTTACATGATATACCATTTCTGTATTTTTACTTGCATATTGCCTATATCATTACATATTTTTTGTCCACTTTGCCAATCTATGTTTTAATTGGTATAGTTCATTTACATTTAATATAAGCATTGACATATTGGGGTTAAGTATGTATTTTATTTTTTGTTTTCCCTATGTTTTCTTTTTTTTCATTTTCCTATTTTCTTTTTTTTTTTTCCTGCCTTCTTGGGAATTACTTGAACATTTTTTAGAAATCCATTTTGATTTATCTATGGCAGTTTTGAGCATATATCTTTGTATAGCTATTTTAGTGGTTTTTCCAGATATTTTATTATATATCTATGATTTATCAGTCTATTGGTGTCATAATTTTACAGGTTTGCGTGCCATATAATAACCTTATTTCTCTTTATATCTCTTTACCCTCCTTACTTTATAATATTATTGTCTTAAACATTTACTCTATTTACATTTAAAAGCACATTCAACCACATTACAATTTTTGCTTTAACCATCAAACACCATTTAGATAACTCAAGAGCAGAAAGAAAGGCTATTCTATTTACCCATATTTTTACTTATAGTGTTTTTGTTCTTGATATATAATTTCCTTTTTTTACCTTTTTTTTAATTTAGAGAAGTTTCTTTAGTTACTCTTTTAGGATATGTCTACTGGTGACAAGTCTTGGTTATTTTTTCTGGATATAGGTATCTGGGTTGGCAATTTTTTCTTTCAGCAAATGAAAGTTGTATCAATTCTTTCTGGCCTCCATTGTTTTCAATGGGAAATCTGCTGTCATTTGAATTGCTTTTTATCTCTAGGCAAAATGTCATGTCTCTCTCACTGTTTTCAAGATCTCTTCTTTGTACTTAGTTTTCATAAATTTGACTACAGTATGTCTTGTAGATGTTTTTAATTTATCCTATTTGGAATTTGATCAACTTTCTGAATCTGTAAATTTCTGTCTTTTGCAAAATTTGGGAAGTTTTTAGCCATTATTCCTTTGAGTACTTTTTCAACATTCCCAACCTCCTTCTGGAACTGTTAGATCTTTTGTTAGATCTTTTATTATAGTCCTGAAGGTTCTCCAGGCCCTGTTCACTTCACGTATTGCCTATTTTCTCTCTGTTGCTAAGCTTGAGTAATTTCTGTAATTGTTCTATTTTTTAGTTCCTTGACCCTTTCCTTTTGTCCTCCATTCTGCTGTTGAGCCCATGGCTGAGTTTTTTTATTTTGACTATTCTATTGTTCTGTTCTGAATTTTCAAACCATCATATATACAGGGTGAGGTGAAAGTAGGTTTATGGTTGCTTGGATGGAAAATAAAATAATAATAAATAATAATGCAAGAATAAATATACCTTCTATTTCTTTGTGAGGCTTTCTATTTTTTTTTTTTTTTTTCATTTGTTTCAAGGGTGTTCATGATTATTCAGGAGGCATTTTTTAATGGTGACTGCTTTTAAATCTTGGTCATATACTTGTGACACCTTTGTCCATTTGGATTGTGACATTCTTGGTTCTTGGAAAAGGAATTTTTTATGGAAATCTAGGTATTTTGGTGTTATGAGATTCTAGTTTAAGATTCTTATTTAAGTCTTTTGGCTTCCTCTGACATTACTCCAGCAGGTATACTTCCTCATTATTGTCCAAGGAGGGTACAAGTCCAAGTTCCCCACTCAGCCTTTATTGACACCCCCAGAGAGGGGCTCCTCATTACTGCAGAGAGGGGATGGGGTTCTGCCCTCCACTTGGCCACTCTCCATATCTCCCTGGCTGGGAGCAATGGCAGGCCCCATTTGCTCCCACAGGAGGAGTGTCCTTGTCAGTACTGGATGGTGGTGAAAGTTCTGACTCTACTGGTTCTCCTCTCCCACCACCCCACTGTCTGGGAAGGTGGATTCCATTTTGAGCGGGGTTGGGAGCAGGTTTGGGTGCCTCATTACAGCCTGTGGGAGGTGGGAATATAAGCTTCTCACTATTGTTTGCCAGTGTGGGTGGGTGGGACAGAGCAGTAATCGATGGGGCAGGGGACGGGGGTGGCTCGGATCTCCCTTTTCTGCATCCAGCACGGAAAGAGAGATGAACCAGTTCTGAGCGGAGGCGGCTGGGGGTTGAGAAATAAAAGAAAGAGACAATAGAAAGATAAAAGGCTGGGACCGGTAGAACCACTGCCTCCTCTGATGGAGGGAAAGGGGCCAGAGTCTAAGCAGTGTGTTTGCTTTTACCCCCAAATACCAGGGGGTTTCACCAAAAGTTAGGATCAAAAGAGATTATTTGCATTCTTGAGCACTCCTGGTGCTTGACTGGATTTACATATCAAAGTCTCACTGAAATGAAGGCCAAGCTGATAACACTCTTATCTTTTTGGCAAAGCGTGTTCCCAGAGCGCAGCTCTGCCTGTCGCCCTGAGTTCAGCTGACAATAATTAAAGAAATGCCCATGTGCCGTCCCAGGGGACCCTCTACAGTAATCTACTCTTTAGTTGAATTGCTTGTTTCTTGCCTTGAGGACGGGGCCGTTGATTGTGTGGTGTTGGGCTGGAGCAGAGTCTTAACCGTCTAAACACTTTCTGTATCGCTGGGTTGCTCCCTTTTCGTCTCTGGAGAGCAGCCTTTGGTTGGGTGGATTTTTGTTTGTTTGTGCCTATTTGCATTTCTAGGCGGTTGGTTTCTGCCAAGTCTGGGACACGTGAAGCAGAGAGAAAACTCAAAGACCTCAGCACTGTGTGGTTCCTGGAGTCCCAAGGTCCCTGGCCAGACCTCCCCTCCTTGCAGAGCCCCCTCATATACTTGTGACTTATTTCGTGTAATGTCCAGAGTCGTGCTCACAGAAGGAGTAGGGAAAATCAAGTCTACTCCATGTCCCCACTAACCTGGCCTGTGACCTGTGTTAATGAAAAAACCATTGAAACCTGTAAAGAATTTTAGTGAGTTTATTTGAGCCAAACAGGCGACATATGCCGGGAAGCAGAACCTCCACGGATTGAGATAATGCTCCGAAGAAAGGCGGATTACATTTCTTTGTTTATACTCTGAAATCAAAGGAGGGACATAGGTGGGTTACATGAAATTCATTGGTGATGGAGTAAGGAGGCGGGAGAAAGCAAGACGGTGGGAAACCCCTGGGATTTGATAAAAGGTAATATGATGGACACAAACTTTGGTGAGTGCAGGAACAATTAACATGATAACGAAGGAGTTTGAGGCGTCAGTCCTGGCGCCCACCACATTTGGTTGTGCCCTAGGGGCTCCAGAAAAAGGGAAGTTACAAGTTACCCAGACACCTCACAGGTATGTTATCTTAGCGGAAAAAAGGCAAATGGGCTCCGTAAAAAGATCGAAGTTGATCTTTGTCAGGGAAAATATCGGCCTAGGACATGACTACCCACTATAACCTGTTTGTAATTAAAATATTTAATTTTTCAAACCATCTTTTGTGGTTATTTTAGGTCTCTAAGTTTGCAAAGCCTTCCCTGAGCCTGTCAGGTTAACATGTGGCTCTTTTCTTTCACACCTGTAACAGATTGAAAGGGGGCTTCTTGTAGGTCTCCCTGCCTATGGAAATAGGTTTGGCCTATTCCTCAGACATAAGTGACAGCTGTGGGAAGGTGGTGTTCGGCAGGGGGCCTGGGTCCTTGCCAGGGGGCTGTAACCCTAGGCAGATTTCAGACCTCATAGAGCCTTATTTCCTTGTGCCTGGATGATTTACTGCGATAATTTCCCATATTAATTTCCTTGCTCTAGCCATTTCCCCCTTCCCTCCCTGAAAAAAAAAATAGGCAAGCCTTTTTTTCAAATTATTTTTTAGTTGGATTATTTTTTTTTTCTGCCTTGGGTACTTTCAACTTGCAGGGATCTTCCCAGAAGTGCCCAGGCATGCAGGAGATAATCTCCCTCACCAGACATTTGCTTTCACGAGCTGGGGTTCAACAGGGTGGCCACCCAGGTCTTCCTGGAGGGGAGGGTGGAGAGCTGAAGGAGTGAGACAGAGGTTCAGGACAGTTTGCCAGGCCAGGGAGGGGAGGGGTGGGGTTTGCAGGTCTCTTTTGAGGTGTCTCCATGAAGGAAGAGAACTTCTGCAGTGGTGACCAGGGTACTGAGCACCCTGGACTCAAGCTGTGGTCTTTGGAACCAGGAGAGTCGATCTATGCTAAGGTGACCAGACGTCCCGCTTTTGACAGGACAGTCCCAATTTTTAGCAATTTGTCCCGCGTCCAGTGGCGTTTTTTAAAAAAGTCCCGATTTAAAGAATCTTTCAAAAAATCGGTACTTTTTTTTTAAACACTGCAGAACGCGGGACAAATTGTTGAAAATCAGGGCTGTCCCACCAAAAGCGGGACATCTGGTCACCTTAATCTGTGCCCAAGTTAGCATGGTATGAAGGCAGTGCGTCCCAGGCTCAGAGGCAGGTGGTCAGGCGGATAGAGAAAATAACACATAGCCCTCCCTGCACCTGGGCCTGGGGAGTCAGAGTCACACGTGTTCCAGTGATGGCAGCTGCCCTCCTACCCCACAGGGCGCTCTGAGTGTCATGTGGCTTAATCCATATTACAGGACTTGTCAAACCATTAGCAGCTGTTCCAATATAACTCGTGATTTTCATCAAGCACCTTCTCTGGCTAGATGCCAGGCTGAGAATGATGTCATAGGCAAAGAAATATGTCAGAAGAGATAAGGCATGTGCCGGGGTAGGCAGAACCTAAGGCAATAAGGGCTTGACCTGTGAACTATTTGTAAGGATTTTTCCATGAACTTTTAACAACATTGTCAAACTATATTAACCAGGGCTTTTAAAGCTAATTCACGCCAGCTCCAAGTCAGAGGGAGAGTACAGGGCCCCAGAGAGCAAATAAATAATGGCAATGACCAATGTCTACCTATAAGACATGCCAGCACACTATGAGCTGTGTATGATTTTCCGAAAAGGACTCCTATGATACTCACAATATTCCTACGAGATGGGCACAATTGTCATTCACTTCCCAGCGGATGTCATGGAGACACTTAGAGACACAAACCTGCCTGGCTGGTGTGGCTCAGTGGTTGAACGTTGACCAATGAACCAGGAGGCCACAGTTCCATTCCCAGTTAAGGCATATACGCCCAGGTTGTGGGTTCAATCCCCAGTAGGGGGTGTGCAGGAGGCAGCCCATCAATGATTCTCTCATCATTGATGTTTCTCTCTCTATCCTTCTCTCTTTCTAAAATAAATTTTAAAAATGTTGTTTTAAAGAGAGAGAGAGAGACGAACCTTTGCAAAGAGCTAGCCAGCTGGCTCCAGAGCCCAGTGCCTACTGCCCACCAGGCTGCTCAGCTTCTTGGAAAGGGCTCTCTGGCTTTCTCCATCTCTCAGCTCTGCTCCTCAGAGCGGTCACATCATTGTCACCTAGACACTCTTCTTAGGACAAGGAAGATGCCACTGCATATGGCTGCCAACTCTAATAGAGAAATAAACCCTCCACGTCTCTGGGACCAGGCAAGTCCCCATGAGAGCGCTGATGGCCTCACTGAGTCTGTAAATCCTTTCCAGATCCACTGCAGTGGCCCGAGGAATGGACCGTTCTCTCTGGCCCGGATTGTGTGCTAGGATGGACTATGGGAGGGAGGTGCCCCAGAAGAACCAGGGTGCACAGAGGCCTGTGAGCTACAGTTATTTATCAGCTGGACCTTTTATGGGGGTGTTGGGAGGCTAACATGTATGCAGGTGGAAAGGGAGCCACATACTAAACCTGACAAGCTCAGGGAAGGCCTGCATGATGGCCTTACAAACTCAGAGACCTCAAGTCACCACATAGGATGGTCTGAAATTAAAACTTCCTAACTAAAAGCAGTTCATGGAGGGAGTCATGTCTTAGGGTGGTATTTTTTTTTCTAACAAGGGTCAGTTTTTACCTTAACTGAGCCTGTCCTCTTTTTTTTTTTTTTTCTTTCACCTACAATAGCACACCTGGTAACATACCTTTGGAATAACAGAGTAATTTCCCTCTTTCTGGACCCCTCAAAGTACAACTACACTCCAGAGTGGAGACCACAAATCCACTCGTTGCTATTATTATCATGTTAATTTTAACTGTTAACTATCCTGTACCCACCTATATAAAGGAAGTATGTATCTATCCAATCTCAGAGATTTCCCAGTTTTGCTTTCTCTCGCCATCCTAATCTACCACCAATGGGTTTTATGTAACTCTAGAGGCCCAGTGCACAAAATTCGTGCACTAGGGTGGGGGGGTTGCTCAGTCCAGCCTGTGTCCTCTCATAATCCAGGACCCCTCAGGGAATGTCCGACTGCTGGCTTAGGCCCAATCCCCTCAGCAGTCGGACATCACTCTCACAATCTGTGATCCCTTGCTCCTTACTGCCCACCTGCTCGCTCCTTATTGCTCAGCTCACTGCTCCTTAGCGCTGCTGCAGAGACAGAAGAGTGTCCTGCCACCACCGCTACACTCGCCAGCCCTGAACCCGGCTTCTGGCCTGTGGGAGCGCACTGACCTCCAAGAGGCAGCTCTTGCGTTGAGTGTCTGCCCCCTGGTGGTCAGCACACATCATAGCCACTGGTTGTTCCTGGCCATTAGATTGCATATTACCCTTTTATTATATAGGATTGCTCCATGTCTTCACCTTTGATCCTAATGTATAAAATAACTTGGAAAGCTGCCATTTTCCAAAGCACTGTCTCACTCCATTGAGATTTTTGCTTTCCTAAAATTGTCATCATTTTGGCTCAAATAAGCACATAAAAATTCTCTACAGGTTTGGTCATTTCTTACTTACGTCAACATTCACCAGTGGGGAGGAAGCCTGCAGTCATGTTTCAGCGTCTGCCTCTGAGACTTCTGTCCTAACCTTCAGCTTTGAAGGCCATCTCAACAGCAGATGGTATTTCCTCTTTCTCCGTTTATAGAAATACTTTCCTAGACCTCGCATGCCACTCTTTGTTCTGTGCTGTTAACGGAAGAAACGTTCAAACCTGTGAAGAATTCTTGTGAGTTTATTTGAGCCAAACTCTCCACAATTGCCGGGAAACAGAATCTCAAGGGATTGAGACCATGCTCCAGAGAATGGCAGTTTTGCACCTTGTTTAATACATTACGATCAAAAGAGGAGATGTAAGCGGGTTACTTAGAGCCCGTTGGTGATTGGTGAGGGAGGTGGGAGAAAGCAAATCAGGGAAACTTCAGAGATTGGATAAAATGTAAAATGATAGACACTGGCTTCTCTTACTTGGGTGGGTAGAGGATAGTTAACAGTCAACAATTAACTCAATAACAATGAGGGAAGGTGTGAGCAGTGTCTGTGCCTTGAGAGGTCCAGAAAAAGAAGAATTACTTTGACACTCCAACAATGTATTATTATAGATGAAAAAAAAGAAGAAAAAAAAAAGCTCAGTGAAGGTAAAGATTGACCTTTGTCAGAGAAGATACTGGTCTAGGACATGACTACCCACCATAGATTGCTTTTATTTTTATTTATTTTTTTTAAAATATATTTTATTGATTTTGTACAGAGAGGAAGGGAGAGAGATAGAGAGTCAGAAACATCAATGAAAGAGTCATCGATCAGCTGCCTCTTGCACACCCCCGACTGGGGATATGCCCGCAACCAAGGTACATGCCCTTGACCGGAATCGAACCCGGGACCCTTCAGTCCCCAAGCCGACGCTCTATCCATTGAGCCAAACCGGTCTTGGCAACCATAGATTGCTTTTACTTGAAGGTTAATTTCAGACCATTCTATGTGGTTACTTCATGGCTCTGAGTTTGCAAGGGCACCACATAGGCCTCCCTGAGCCAGTCAGGTCAGCATGTAGCACCTTTCCGTCCACAGTGTCCACAGTGCTAGTGGAAGAAAACAGAAATCACCCGTTTGCAATGCTTTGCCTCATCTTAGTTTAGTTTATGAAATATTTACTTGCATTTTTCTTTCCCTCAAAACAGCTCTCATTAATCTCGTTTTTTGTTTTGTTTTGTTTGTTTTGTTTTCACCTCAGCCTCTGGGCACTTCTCTTCCTTCCGCCTCCACTCTCATCTCCTGGCCCCTCTTCTGCCCCCACCTCCTGGAAGATTGGGGAGGGAGGGGCTCCCAGAGGATCCCATAAGGAGACTTGTAGACATTGGAGACAGACAACCCTGGGAGTCAGACCCAGAGCAGAATCCTCACACAGAGACCAAGTCCTAGGTGTGCATACTCTCCTCTCCTATCTCCCGCATTTCCCAGCCTCAGTGTTGGCACATCTGGCAGAGATAAAGTGGGCACTCCTTAAAAATGGAATTTTTGGGCCCGTTCTGTATTGCTCAGTGGTTGAGCATTGACCTGTAAACCAGGAGGCCACAGTTCCATTCCAGTGACATGGTGTCAGGACACATGCCTGGGTTTTAGGCTGGATCCCCAGTAGGGGGCATGCAGGAGGCAGCTGATCAATGCTTTTCTCTCATCATTGATGTTTCTATCTCTCTCTCACTTTCACTTCCTCTCTAAAATCAATAAAAATATACTTTTTAAAAATGGAATTTGGGGGATAAAGTGCAAGTCAGGCAACTGGAACTACATCATTATAAGGGAAGTGAATGTAGTGCACTGCCGACTGAGCTCGTGACCCTGTGTGCCCCCAGGCACTAAGTCATTGTGTTGTAGGGGGCAGAATGGCACCAGGTGTTAGACCCATGGGGTCAGACTGGACCTGGGTTCAGCAACTTCTGCACTTGGATTCTGGCTAGGAAAGAATTCAGAGTTAAGACTCAAACTATAAGAGAACATCCTATATAATAAAACCCTAATATGCAAATTGACTGAACAGTGAAATAACTTGTGGCTATGATGTGCACTGATCACCAGGGGGCAGATGCTCAATGCAGGAGCTGCCCCCTGGTGGTCAGTGCACTGTTCAGGCTCCCCGCTGGCTGGCACAGCAGCAGCAGTGGAAGGAGCCTCTCCTACCTCCATTGCAGGAGGGCAGTAAAAAGTGAGGGGTCCCAGACTGTGAAAGCCCTGGGCTGTGAGAGGGGTGTCTGACTGTTGGCTTAGGCCCAATCCCTGTGGGCCAACAGGCTGACATCCCCTGAGGGTCCCACACTGCAAGAGGGTGCAGGCTAAGCTGAGGGATCTTCCCACTTCTCTGCCCTCCCCCGCCCCCATACACGAATGTCATGCACTGGGCCTCTAGTTCACTGAGAAAAATCACAGAGGTAGAAGAAGTAATTCATAGAAGAAATGGGCTTAAGAAACAAGTTATAGAGGCAAAATAAGGGCCCAAAATAAGGAACTGGGGAGTGAGGAAGGCAATGGTAATATGCCTGGGGGTAGGGGAGGGAGAGGAATTGGGAAAGACCAAGGGTTGTGCTCTGGGGAGGGAGAGCTCCCTGGGTCCTAAATCCTAAAGGTTTTAAGGGTAGAGATTTTAGGGGAGGTCCCAGGGGAAGATCTCCATAGAATCTTTCCTATGTGTCCTTTCAGGGTCTAGGTCTCCACCGGTGGATTGGCCGGCACCAGGGCAGGAGGTCATTATCCAATGCAACTGGCCCTGAGGGCAGCCATGGCATTGCTTGTCTGGTTTTGCTGCTTTTCTGGGCCTGGAGCTGAAATACAACTGAGACCTAGACATTAACTCTAGGGAGGAAAGGTGGGGGTTCCAAACCACATGGCCAGTGATATGCTAGGGGAGGAAAGGTCACCCTGGGGCTTTGCTAGGAACTCAAGGCTTTCCGCCCTCTGTACCTGGCCCATCCTCCTTGCTCTGCTCGTCTGTCCAACTGCCTAACACAGTTAGCGGCGGGGAGCCTTGTCCTTAGCAACAGTGTGAGTGAATCTGGGAGAGCTCACTCATTAGCGAGGAGGGAGCACCCTGAAAGGTGGGTGTTCAGAGGTGGACCCCAAGTTTCATAAGGGACACTGAGAACATGGAACTCATGCATGGTAAGGTTAGCAGGGAGAGGGAGCCTCTCCATGAATCAATGTTGGAGGACCAGAGATGTTTGGTCTATGGAAGTAAAGGCCTCCAGAGAAATATGGCGTCACCACTGAACAGCTCAAGGCCTGTCGTGCAGAGGAGGAGGAATAACTGTGTGACTGTGGAACACAGTGCTCCCGGGTTTCAGAGAGTGAAATTAGTCACAGGAACTTCTTGCTGACAATGACAACTACTTATTTATTTATTTATTTATTTATTTATTTATTTATTTTTTGTTTATCCTCATTTTTAGAGAGAATATAAGGGAGGGAGGAAGAGGAGAGAGAAAGAGAGAGAGAGAGAGAGAGAGAGAGAGAGAGAGAGAGAGAGAGAGAGAGAGAGAGAGAAACATCGATGTGAGAGAGACACATCAACTGGTTGCCTCCAGAACCCATCCCAGCCAGAGGCAGGGAGTGAACCCGAAAACCCAGGTATAGGCCCTCGAAAGGGGATTGAACCCAAGGCCCTGGTGCATGGGCCGATGCTTTAACCACCGAGCAACAACTACTTAATATTGGAATAGCTGCTTGTTGAGGCAAGAAGTGTCTCCAGCCCAGGAATTCTCAAGTCCAGTCTGGCCAACTTGTCTCAACAGAAATTCTTATTGGGGTTGGGGTCTGGACTGGACAGTCTGTGATGAGCTCCTCTTGTGCTTACCTGCTTGGCACCCACACTTTTCCTCAGAGCACCCTAGCATAGCCTTGGTGAAGCACTCAGGTCCCAATCTTTCTGCATGGATCTGCTGGGGCTGACTTTCCCTTTGACCCATTCAGCACATGTGACTCAAGCCAGACCACTCGGTGTTTGTCAACTCTCCTGGCTGTCTGTCAGCTGATGGAATACAGCTGTTGGGAGGGCCATGCAGGGACAACCACGCTGAGGGAGAGACCAGCAGAGAGGGAGCAGAGCCAGGGAGCAAGCTCCAGACCCGGAGGCTGGGGACATACAATAGGTGCCCAGCCCTGGCAGGTCTGAAACCAGTGAACCCAGTGCTACCTAAGACCATGCATTACCTGTAGCACAAGCAGGTTGGAGCTGAGCTTCCGTCTTTTACAACCAGGAGTCCCAATACCAATGTCACATATATGACCTACTCTACCATTGGCTTATTCCCTGGTTTGGCACAAAAAGGTAACACTCGTGAGGATCAGAATTGGAGTGCTTTGCTGTGTGCCATGCATGGTGAAAAAAGCTTGCTATGTATTATTTTCCACGTGGCTAAGACTATTACCACCACACTGGATGGGTGAGCAAGTGAGGGGATCTCCCAGAGGCTGTAACAGAAAAGCCAGCAGCTCAAGCCATGCCAACAAGGACCCAGTTTGTCCCTGGCTTCATCCTCTGCACTCTCCCCCTGGCCATTCCCAGGAGCCCAGCAAGCATCGCGTTACAAATCTGGCTCCTGATCAGCCACTGTCACAAATCACCTGGCCTAGCACTTGGGGGTAAGGGCATTTCCCAGGGGAATCCTTGAACGTGCTCATAAGAGTGAGATTAGACACTGGACAGAGAATAGATGCCAACACACTGTCCTGCCACTTGTCCTGACATGCAGCTGGGCAGCGTTCAGCCCTCCCCAAGTGCATTCCGTGTCATCCTCTCCCACTTTACATTCTACTAGAGGCCTGGTGCATGAAATTTGTGCACCCGGGAGTCCCTCAGCCTGGCCCCACTCCCAGTCCAGGAGCCCTCAGGGGATGTCAGACTGACAGCTTAGGCCCGCTTTCCACAGGGATCTGGCCTAAGCTGTCCATTAGACATCCTTAGCACTGCCGTGGAGGAGGGAGAGGTTCCCACCACTGCCCCTGCACTCGCTAGCAATGAGCCCAACATTCTGCTACCCCTGTGGGAGCGCAGTGACCACAAGGGGGCAGCTTCTGCATTGAGCATCTGCCCCCTGGTGGTCAATGCTCATCATAGCGACCAGTCATTCCATCGTCTGGTCTATTTGCATATTAGCCTTTTATGCCTGCAGGATTAGGCTGAAACCAGCTCTCTGATATCCCCCAAGGAGTCCTGGATTGTAAGAGGGCAGAGGTCAGGCTGAGGGACCCCACAGGTGAATGATTGGGGCTGGGGAGGGACATGGGAGGTTGGCTAGCTGGGGAGGGGCTGTGGGAGGGCTCCAGGGCATGTCTGGTCCATCTTGCTCAGTCCCAATCTGCCAGACCCCAGCAACAAGCTAACCTACGGGTTGCAGCATCTGCCCCTTGGTGGTTGGTACATGTCATAGTGAGCAGTTGAGCGGGCTAACATATCATTAGCATATCATGCTTTGATTGGTTGAACAGATGACCAGGTGACCGGACACTTAACATATTAGGCTTTTATTATATAGGATTTGCCCCTGGAGCAAATGGTGGCTGTAGGGTTATCCATAACCCTGGGTCCCAAGCATTAGGCACCTTGGACTAAGCCCTTTGGCCTAAACTTTCCCCAGGAGGTTGTGGATTTGAATCTTCTTTCCAGAACATTCAGAGGTTGTTGGCTCCTCTGTTCAGTATATTAAACGCACCAGATAACCTCCTGGGCCTGACGCATGGATACTGGCACCTGGACATACAGCAGGCAGGTAGGACACAGGAAATGCATGGATTCTTCAAGTGAAACTGTTCAGACAAAAGCCCCCTGTGGGTGTGAAGTCCACCTGCCTGACATAAAGAGCTGGGCCTCCTTTCTAAATAATAGGTGCTTGTTCATGTAAGGTGTGAATGGTGAGGGGAGACCCAGGTGGGCTGGAGGTGAAAAGAAATGCATTCCTGTGTGCAGTCCCAACATGAAAACTACTGAACAAAACACAGCCTCTGAGACTGGGAGTAAAGAACGCCTTGTCACCGTGGTTACCAAAAAATAGTTCCACTTATCTATAATAATAAAAGTGTAGTATGCTAATTAGACCGGACAGCTGAACGACTTTCCAGATTTCATTCTGGACGTCCTTCTGGACAAAGCCACTGCAGCGGGGACTGAGGCAGAGGCTGTTAGGGCAATCAGGCAGGCAGGTGAGTGGTTAGGGGTAATGAGGCAGGCAGGCAGGTGAGCAGTTAGGTGCCAGTGGTTGCAGATTGCGAGAGGGATGTCTGACTGCCAGTTTCAGACCTGAATTAAGAGAGGGTGCAGGCCGGACAGAGAGACACCCTCCCCTTCATCCCCCATGCATGAATTTCGTGCACTGGCCTCTAGTATATAATAAAGGCTTTAGCAGATGCCAGGCCATCAGATATTCCAGTCTGAGTCCAAATGAGAGGGTGTCTGGAGTGTCATTCCTTATCTAGTTACTGGTACACAGCTGTGGACCAGGTACAGGGCCAGGCACTGGAAACATCACTCTCATCTCTCTGCAAAAGCAAGCCTTTTACTCTATGTTGCATATGAGTGTGTGTTGCTGCCTCAGTGTGTGTGTGTGTGTGTGTGTGTGTGTGTGTTTAGGAGGTCACCCTCGATGCGAGCTATAATGGGACATCTCCTCACTAGTCTTCATGGTCCTGTCTGGCAGAGAGGTGCCCGAGAAAGAAAAATGAAAAGAGAAGATCCCCTTTCCTTTCCCTTCACTTCCAGGATTCCTAGCTGGAGGTCCTAGAGGGGGACCACCTCTCTCCCCCCGCCTTTCTGTGGGAGCCCTGGGCCGCTGACCTGTTTCCAGACTCGGGGCGGGGGCATGGTGAGGGGGTTCTGGTGCTGAGGAGAGGCAACCGTGCCTGCTAGGCTCAGGGGCGTGAAGGGCTCTGGGGGTGGGATGCCAGGGAGGGAGCTGGCCGGCAGCCCCCAGCGGGAGCAAAACAAGAGCACGCGCACCTGCCGGCCCCGCCCACCCCCGCGCGCTGGCCAATGGCTGGCCGCGGGCTGGTGGTGGGCGGGGCCTACGATGGGCGGGGCCTGCGCGGGGCGGGGCCGGAGCCCAGCAGCCCGGGAGCCGGAGCCGGAGCCGGCGCGGGGCGCAGCGGCTGAACCCCGAGTGAGCGAGCGCCGCCTGCGCCGCCGCCCGTCCCGCCGCCGCCGCCGCCCCGCCGTCCCCGTCCCCCCCGGCCCCGGGGCATGGCCTGTCTGACGGCCGCTTTCTCGGTCGGCACCGCCTTGGTGAGTGAGCGCGTTTTCCGCCCCCGGGGCTGGCGCTGTCCCCCGGGAGAGCCACAGACACAGAGACCCGCGCCCTCTCACCTTGACCCCTGCTCCCGGGGCCCCGAGGAGGCGCCCGTCCCCCGCCGCCCGCACTCCGGCCGCCCGGCTCTCGGGATGCTCCCTGCACCAGCGGAGGACGCCGGGAGGGCGGAGGGGCCGGGAGCGGGCGGGAGGCGGCCGGCATCCGCGCAGACGGCCTTGACCGTGTCCGCCGGGGCTGGGGGGCACGGGGCCTGCGGACCTGGTGCGCCCCGGGGAGCCGGAGGGGGGCAGCCCGGGCTGGAGAGGGTCCCAGCCGCCGCCGCCGCGCGCGCCCCGGGCGCCGGGAGCCGGCACTGCCTGCACCCGCCGCTCCCGAGCGCCGGGCGCGATCGGGGGACAAAAGAGGGAGCCGCCTCCCCCGCGAGCCAGAGCCGGCGCTGCCCCGGAGCTTCCCGGGGACTGATCGCTGGGACCTGCCGGGGACGGAGCGGCGGGGCCCCGGGCTCCCGGGTGAGGCGGGCAGGAGCGGGCTGGGATGCCGGCGCGCCACCTCTCTGCGCCCTCTGGAGAGATGGGTGGGGACGGAGCCGCTCACGGGCCGGCTCCGGAGGGGACCCTCTGAAGGGGGACCCCTCGGCGCCCGGGAATTCATTGCTACGGTCCAGAGTCCCCCCTGGCTGGCTTACAGTAGCTCCTTCAACTCACGTTAGAGCAACACAAACAACCAATAACCAGGGACCCACCCATCCCCGGGCTCTCCATTCCTCTGCCGAGTAAGCCAAGCCGGCGCTGCAGTTTGGTCCTTGCGGGCTGGGTTTCAGGTCACCTAACCTGCCGATGATAGAGAATATTGTGTATGGCAGCCCACTTCGCCCTCCCCATCCATCCCTCTCCCTGTCCTCTGTGTATTTACTACCCTGCCAGGCCCTTCCCATCGGCTGTGAGCCCATGGTGCACAGCGGTTTGCCACCCCCGCCCCTCCCCTCCCCCGCTTCATTTTTAGCATCCTGTATTGAAGTCAGCAGGGCTCAGCGGTGTTTAACCGACAGTTACCTTAAGCTCAAGAAAAAAAAAAAAAAAAAGGGAAAAAAAGTAGCCGGGTTTCTGCGCATGCTCTGCTCTGCCAACTGCATCCTGTGATTCCAAACAGGTTACTGTAGAGCACCCCGCGCCGGCCAGCTCATTATATAATGATTTCGTGTAAACCGATAGAACGGGGCCGGCGCGGGTGCTGGGGAGGCTGGCGAGGAGGGGAGAGCCGGCGGCTCCCAGGCCGGTCCCGCCAGGCTTGCTTTGCCTGACAGCTGAGAGGGGATGGAAACCGGTCCCTCCTCAGGACATGCGCCTTCATCTGGTTGAGCGTTTGGATCACACTTGGCAGTCCTGCCTTCTCGTTGGCCCCCTGATGAAGAATGAAGGAGCTTATGACTGAGAGTTGTAGGGAACGAAAGTTTCTGGTCTTTTAGGTACCGAGCAGCCCTGGAAGCTCTTTCAAAGCTGCAGAAGTGGCTTATCCACGTGGGAAAAGAATGAATCAGAGCGTGTTGGAGTACAGAGGGTTTTATGACCAGATCGTTACGTTACGGACCTGGAAAGCAAGTGCTTGGTTCTCACGTGGAGGTGCTAGTGGCTGGGTTCTTGGTTTCTTTGTTCCGAGAGAATTTTTTCTTTTCAAATGAATTTGCTCCCTGGAAAAAGTAACCGGGTTTTTAAAAATAATAATAATAATAAATGATAATAAATTCTACTCAGGACATAAACAATGAGCCCCGGAGAGCTCCTGGGATCCCGCAGTCTGCTTTCCCGTCACCCTGGCTGGCTTGGGGGGTCCTGGCTCTGGGGGCCAGCCCAGGCAGCCTGGGCCCAGAGGGGCATTTAAAGACAGTTAGGTAGGCGGGGCCGCCTGGGGAGCGGAGTCCCCGAGCTGGTGGGAGGCGGAGGCAAGGGTTCCAATGGGATGGTGGTACTTGGGCCTGTTTGAAGCCGGGTTCTGGCGTTGGTGAGATTGGCATTCTGAGTGACCATGCACGTGGCACCTGCCCTTTGCCACGAAGGGGGTGCTGTTTGGGATATTTTCCCCTCAGGCCGTGTCCTTGAGAATCCTCCTCCGTCCATTTTCCACTAATGTGCTCAGAGTACCGAGGACGGATCTGCCCAGGTGGACACCAAGGCCAGTGATGAGAAATTAAACAGAGAAGTGAGAACCAGTGTGCGCCAGCACCTGGGGCCTGCCAGCTCCTCTTCCCCGCCCTTCCTTCCTCATGATGCTGTGTGTGTGTGTGTGTGTGTGTGTGTGTGTGTGCATGTGTATTTCTAACCAGGCTTTCCTGGATAAGTAGAGAGGGCCAGTCTCAGGGACCTTGGGGTCTGCTGCCTGTTAGAGACCCTCCCAGCTAAGTAGGCATCTCATCTGTTAGCATCAACATTGACATGAGCGCCCAAGGCAGCATTTTCTTTCTTTCTTTTTTAATAAATATATTTTATTGATTTTTTACAGAGAGGAAGGAAGAGGGATAGAGAGTTAGAAACATCGATGAGAGAGAAACATCCACCAGCCGCCTCCTGCACACCCCCCACTGGGGATGTGCCCGCAACCAAGGTACATGCCCTTGACCAGAATCGAACCCGGGCCCTTTGAGTCCGCAGGCCGACGCTCTATCCACTAAGCCAAACCGGTTTCGACCCAAGGCAGCATTGTCATCAACAGCAGGTGGGACCCCTCCAAGCCTGGGTTACTCAGCATCCAACACCCGGCCATGGACTTCCTGCTGTTCACCATTGATTACGCAGCACGCATTGTGCATGGAGGGGGCGAGGTCAAGACAATGGTTCCGTGAGGCGGGGAAACACACAGTGGGAGGAATCAGTGGGGAGGGAAGATGGATTTGTTTCATTATTAATGAGCTCAGGAGGCTGAGGACAGCGAGCTGTAACCTACATCGGCGGCGGTTTCTCTCATCGGAGGATGTGTTTCCAGAGAGCTGGTCTATTTCAGAGTGACAGCCACTGCCTCCCATCATACAGGATCCCATGATTCTATTAATTGGGTGAGGCCATTAGACACCCATGGAGGAAGGGTGGATGATGGTGTACACACCCTTGGCGTCAGTGTAGCTGGGGGTGGGGTGGTATGGTTTCTCACTTTTCCGTGTGTGGCCTTCCCTGTAGTGGACAGGGACTGGGATGACCAGGGTCACCTACACCTTACCTGTAAGAAGCTAAGCGCTGTTAAGGATGCTGGCTGGGAGGACAGGAGGCAGATATGGAAGCCACACAGAGCTGGACCCCGGCCTGGCTCCTCACTAACGGTGGGGTCTTGGGTGGTTCGGGCCGTCTCTCTGAGCCTGAGATTCCACCTCTGAAATGGATGATGGGGGAGAGGATAAAATGCTGCTAGGGTCGGGAGATCGTGAGAGGCATCATCTCTGCATCCAGGAGTTTAAAAGGCTCATTGTACTTGCTACGTCCAGAGTCGCTGTGTATAGTCACACCTACTATGCACAAGGTGTTATTGTTTAATACTTTGAATAGTGAGTACTGGCCTCTGGCCTCTCTCTCTCTCTCTCTCTCTCTCTCTCTCTCATTACCAAAGCATTTAGTCACCCAGGTCTGTCCTGCCCAGGACTGCATGTCCCCTCTGCGTCTCTGCATGGCCTCCTTGTAGCTCTTGCCTCGCGGTCCTGTAACTAATTGCCTGTCTCCTTGCCTGGGGCTCAATCTTGGACATGAGCTTGTCGGGGCCACAGGCCATGTCTGTGTGGCTGACTGCTAACCCCCAGCTTTATTTGGTGCTCAGTTTGTTAAATGAATGAGTAAGTGATTGAGCAGATATGCTTAGGGTCTGGGGAGGAGGGAAGCCAGGCCTCATCATAATACAGGCCTGGCATCTGCTACAGCCCATGAGCAGGTGGTTGGAGTAATGGCTGTTCATCCCTGTCTTCATCACAACGGAAAGCTGGGACCTATTCCTGGCCTGTGCAGGGGTTGACACTTGTAATGGATTCTGGGGGGAGGGCATGGGTGGTCTGTAGCAGCTAGAATGCTGAGGTAGAAGTCCAGGGGGACCACCACTGGAGAGGGGTTGGGGCTACTCCTTGCCCCCAACTGAACACACAACAATGGGGGTCCCCGATAAGAGCCCAAGTCCGTCAGCAGAATGTGGGTGTGATCCATAGGTTAGCCTTTTCCCTGATGGGGATGGTGGCAATGAGAACAAACCTGGGGACCAGGCCTGGAGCTTGTTGCTCCCTTTGCTATCCCCCAAGGCCAGGATTTGGTGCTTTGAGGCCAATGATGGAGTCAAAGTGTGTGATAATCCCGGGACAGCAGCGTGTACCCTCCAGGACAAGAGGAGTGGGCAGAGGGTTGGCATTGGGTGCCTGCTCTGGGGGCCAGAGCTGAAGTTGTCAGTTTTCTCCTCATCAGCCAACGCCGAGAGGGTGAGCTGTGGCAAGGCCTGCTGTTACTCCTCCCAGAGGCCTGGGCACAGAAGGCCCGGGGTGAGCTCGGAGGCAGAGGTGGCATCCTGTCATGCCAGGCTCTCAGGAGCCCCGACGTTGGGCCCACACAGACCTTCCCTGACTTCCGGAATGTGTGGACCTACTTACGTTTGCATCTGAAACGTTTCATATGCTCCGTGCCAGTAGCCAACCAAGCTTAATGTTGTCGGTTTTATTCAGCACTTACATGTTTATCCACAGAGTGTTACAATCAGTTAAGATTTCCAGAGGTTAAGCCTTCCAGAGGTCAGGAGATGCCTGATGGGTGTGTGTGTGTGTGTGTGTGTGCCTATGTCCTTTTGTCTTTATATATATATATATATATATATATATATATATATATATATATATATATTATTGATTTTTTACAGAGAGGAAAGGAGAGGGATAGAGAGTTAGAAACATCGATGAGAGAGAAACATCGATCAGCTGCCTCCTACACACACACACACACACACACACACACACACACACACACTGTGGATGTGCCCGCAACCAAGGTACATGTCCTTGACCAGAATCGAACCTGGGACTTTTCAGTCCACAGGCTGACACTATATCTACTGAGCCAAACCGGTTAGGGCTTGTGTGCCCTTTTCTTAAATGCCAAAGCAACATTTTCAAACATCACAAGAACCAGAAACCCCTATGCCCACATCTGCTCAGCCCGGCCCTCTGTGCTCGAGACATTCTCAACCAAGCCTTGCAAGCTCTGTGAGCCTTAAGAACCGATGGAGAAAAGGCCAGGTCCTGAGGACACAGCCAGGTCCTCCATCCGGCATTCCAGCAGGGGGGAGGGCTTGTCTTGGCCACAGGAGCAGCTAGGTTGGTAGGAATATTTATGGATGATCCACTCTCAGGTTTGTTTTGGGTTTTTTAAAATTAGAAACAATAGTGATAAAAAAAAAAAAAGTATCAGCTCTAAAGCAATGGGCCTAACAAACCTATGGAAAAATAACAGTACCGTGTTCCTCTTCAGCACACACAACATGCCCAGGGTGTCCCTGATCCTATTTCAGTCACGAGGTCCTGAGTTCCCTAAGACAGTTATCCAGGGCCCTCCCCACCAGGCCACCGCCTTCAGCAATCTGAAGGAGCATCGCCAGAAGCTCTGCTTCGGGCCCCTGTGAAATGTACCCTCTTGTGTCAAGAGAAAGCACAGCATATTTGCCCACCCCAGGGTTCTTCTGAGTCTTGGCAGTACCAGAAGCATATTGATTTGCTCAGGGTTGCCAAACTGTTAGAAAAAGATATTCCTTTTTTTTTTTTTTTTTTTTTTGCATAAATACCCTTGGTTCTTGGCACCTCTGTAGCAGGTCAGTGACTCCCAATGGAAGCTTGAAAGCCACTGTAGCTACAAAATGCTAGGTACTCAGGTGATGCGGTGGAAGGGGATCTAAGGTGTCGCCTTCTTCTTCTCCTTCTTCTTCTTCTTCTCCTTCTCCTTCTCCTTCTCCTTCTCCTTCTCCTTCTCCTTCTCCTTCTCCTTCTCCTTCTCCTTCTCCTTCTCCTTCTCCTTCTCCTTCTCCTTCTCCTTCTCCTTCTCCTTCTCCTTCTCCTTCTCCTTCTCCTGAGGTGTCTCTTCTTGATGACTCAGATTCTGGGATCACTTCTGCCCCTCCCTTGGTTATAGAGCTCAGAACAAGTTCAAGTTCCTTAAATTGTCTGCGCCTCAGTTTCCTCATCTGTTTAACAGAGAACAAATATTAATCTTTCTTACCTTGTATCAATGCTGTTAGTAAGATATGATGAGAGAGGAGGTTGAGAGTGATTTGGAAAATTTACAAGGGAAACATGAAGGCTCCAAAGGTTCCAGTGGTGTCATTGCTCGTGAGAAGCGCTGACGAGGTTGCATGAGAAAGGCACTAAAAGAGCTCATGTTAAATGAAACTTCCAGTTGCACAGTTTTTAGGAGCCTTGTGTACCTTTATTAGGATTTTTAATGAGTCTACTGTACATAGATAACATTTTATGGTGGCCAGGGTTTCATTCTTTGGTTATTATTCATTCGTTGTGGTTTTGTGATTAGATTTTATGATTCCAAAGGAAGACTGGTAGATAAGTTTCATGTCTTATCTTAAATACTGTTTTAATAGAAAAAAAAAGTGATGGCTAGAGATAACAGATTTCTCTGGGTACGTTTGCTTCTTCCACCAAAGTCCCTTTGTAGTTTAAGAAGCGTTGCTATAAGTATTCAATGGCCAGGGGACTGGCCACCAGGCTCACGGTCCCCTCTGCTCTTCTCCCGATGGGACTGGTAACCTCTCTTGGTGCTCCCCCCCTGTCTTTGTAGAACACCAGCAGCTACTCTGCAGTGATGACGGAGCTCAAGTCGGTGTGCGTCTCGGTGGACGAGGTGGTCTCCACCAACACGGAGCTGTGCGAGAAGGATCTGCTGAACGGGCATCTGAAGAAAGTGGACAACAACCTCACAGAGGCCCAGCGCTTGTCCTCCCTGCCCCGGAGGACGGCGATCAACATTGAATTCAAGGATCTTTCCTACTCAGTCCCAGAAGGCCCCTGGTGGAAGAAAAAAGGTAGGAGGGCGGCTGCTGTGGTGGCAGGTGGGAGGAACCTGTGAAGGAAGCAACAGGAGGTTTGGGGAAATCGGGGTCTGGCAGTGGGAGGCTGTTACTCCGTGTTGGCCGGTATAGTGCGTTGCTTTATGCCTACCGGTACTTGTTTGTTTTATTGCCTATGATATGAACAGGTGGATTAGATGATTCAAGACTCGTGGTGGCTCTTAACTTCTCATATGAGTACAAAGAATTCCCAAAGATGGGCCTGTGTCCAGGTGCGCTGGATTCTGGACAGCACTCAGAGGGTCCTCTTTACTGGAGGCTGTTTATGGTAGTCTTTCTAGATGGGGCTGTTGTTGTTTTTAAAGTTTCAGAGCAAAATGGAAGGCAGGAGCTCCCTCCCAGGTTTGAAGTGTTAGAAGGTAGCTGGCGATGTAGCATGACCTCTCTCAAAACCAATCATTTACATTAAGGGATCTTTAAAGGATCTCATGGTTCATTTGCCAACAATGTATTTTTTTAAAATATCCCATCAACACCACTCACAAGGATCTCACGAGTGGTGTTGATGGGATATTAAAAAAACACACACTTTGTTGGCAAACGAAGCATAGAAATGAAAGCAGAAGAGAGAGGGAGGATGGAACTTGGGAGGTCTCTGGAAAGCCACACAGTTCCTGAGTTTGCTACCAGCTTGTTGCACGTCAATGGCAATTGGTAAAGGACGGTATTTTGAGTATTCTTAGCGGCTTGGATGTTCCTTGGCTAGCTCTGGGTTTTCAGCGGGTGTGGCTTCAGTGCTCCCTGGGCTGGTATCTCGGACCTGTTTCTTCCTATGGCACTTACTCCTCATCTCCCTGTGCTTCTCTCCCTGCATTCATTACCCATCCAACTCTCTGGAGGGTGGGAGAGGACACATTACACATCATCAAGAAAGGATGGCCCCTGGTTTCTAACAAATTATTTAAATCATCTTGAAAATGTATGAGCCTATTGAAATGTCAGCACAGGGTTTCAGTCTTTTTCTCCTGAACTTGAAATAAGATTTTACCAAAAACAAACAAACAAAACAAAAAACAAACAAACAACAACAATGCACCAGGTGACCATGGGGCCTTGTTATGTTCAGCTTGACTTGTCTGTGTAGACATATTGTGGCAAGACCATGGGCAGAGTAGACCAGTTTTGGTCCATCTGGTACAAGTGGCCTTAGGAATGTTGTCCTGCTGGCTGGGAATGCTTGGATGGCTTCCCTATAAATGGGAAGAGAGCTTGAAATGGGAATTGCTTCCTGGAAATGGGAAGAGAGCTTGCAATGCCGAGATGCAAACATCTGCAGACTGTGATAGAGCCTCGGTTTGCAGGCCAACGCAGTAGGTACTCAACCATTGTTTGCATGTGAAGAACAACATGTCCCAGTCAGGTATGTGGTGTGTCCACCCTGTATCCTCTGAGTGTTAGAACTGGTCCCACTAATTGTCCACCTGCACCGACGTGATGGCGTCTTAGTCAGTGAGGGAGCGGCCACCACTTGGAAGTTCAGCTTAAGTGGCTGCCAGAGAGACACTTGCCCTACAGTAACCGCTGTTACTCAGGAGGGGTGGAGGAGGACGTGAGCCCCAAGGGACCTGCCCGTGAGTCAGAGATGGTTGGGGCCCGAGGAAGCTGGGCGTGCTGGGGTTTCTGTATCCCCGTGGCTGGTTAGTTGACCAGCAAGGCCCATTTCTGGCTTTCTCCCAGGCTCCCTCCTCAGTAGCAGCACCTGTGTCTGCCCTTCCCCCACTGCGGACACCATCCTGTCCTTTGTTCTCAGCACCCTGCAATTTGGGATTGAGATGTGTTCACTGCGGCATCCATTCAGGGTGTGAGATACCGGTCCACCTCCTCACTGAACAGAAAGGAAACTGAGTGGTTAGGGCTTGCCCATGTGCCCCAGCGAGCCAGGCAGGCCCCGGGTCTGTGGGACGGTGATTTCTAACTCTGCAATCTGACCTGGTGCCTGTGCCTCGCCTGGCACAGGCCCTCAGGGATGCCCGGGTCCCTGTGCTGCCTCTGCAGGCTTGGTGCTCTCTGACTTTGCTCTGTGCTGTGTGCTGGACTGGTTGTCCCATTAGACTGGAGGCTGCACCCATGGAAGCCTGGAGTTTCCCTGAATCAGAGGCATTAGCTGCCGAGGCTCCTCTGGCGCTCACTCCATCCTCAGCGCCAGCAGGCTCGCCTGTGCTCCTTCTCCAGTGAGCTAGTGCCTCGGGGACCAACCACATTTCCCCTACCAGTAGGATGTACAGTCTGGACCCAGGCATTGGGCTGATACCTGTGAATTCCTCCTGTACCTTTCCCCACAAGGATTTCCTGTTGGCTTTCCCCCGCTCAAAGTGGCCTTTCTTGCCTTGTCCCTCCCATTGCTGGTGGTTATCTCTATTCCCAGCAAAGGTGAGGTTTCGCTGAGAAGTCAGATCCCGCCTCTCTCTTATTTCCTTGTTCCCCATGTGGCAATTGTATATTTGGCGTCACCCAAGATGACCAGCCTTTGGGCGGGGGTTCGTTCTCTTACCTCTCTCACCATGTTGGTTTTGGTGACTCTGTCTTGTTGACTGTTATTGTTTAAATTCAGCTTTACACGCGGAGCTCAATGAAATGACCACACCGGGGTTGGGCACCAGGGCATTGCCTAGGAGACAGGCATCTCTGGAGAGGAGACGTGTGATGTGTGAGGGCTCCACACCTGGTTGTGTGGCGAAGAGAACAGAGCCCACAAGCAGAAGTGATCAGTTCAAGGTCAGAGCCAATGCTGGGCTTGGCTGTCTGACTCCCAGTCCAGGTTTCTTTCGATCACAAAGACACTGTCCAGTGAATTCCAAGGAAGTCTGTTTCTGCCAGAACAAAGTGCTACAGCACAAACTCAACATAGAATGCTGTAGCAAAGCTTGGGTTGTAATTAGAATAATCTTATAATTAGACAGATAAAGAGAACCTCACATCCTTAGAACAAGGGTGTGAGGGACCAGCGGCAGTATGGGAGGAGTCAGGCAGGTACTGGGTCTTGAGCTTGACAGTTGCCAAGCCCTGACTATGGCATCCAACAAACATCTTGTTTTTTCATTGTCCTTACATTTTCCCCATATGGTTAGTGATGTCTTTGGAGGAAAAAATACATCATATGATATATTCCTAGTGGAGACCATAATTATGAAAGGAACTATTCCCCAGGTAACACTGTGTACCCCAAGGATGACTTCACCGGCTTCTGACACAGTAATCACGTTCCCTCCAGGAATTCGCTCACGTGGCCTAAGTGGATGGGACAATATGGACTTCGTCAGGTCAGGGGACCACCTGGACAGCACAGGCGGGTTGCTCTTGCTGAGCCCTCCATGTGACTTACTTCTGAAAGCAGCTTCTGCTTCCTGTAAATAGACACGCTGTTGGGGACATTTAGGACCCCGTGCTGAGAAGAGAATCCCCAGCCTGATCTTCTGAGATGGAGATGTGGGCGGTGCTGAGAAGATCGTAGCACGTCCAGGGTTTCAAGGCTCATTCAAACAGGAGTCTCTTTTTCATGGGGATGTGACTGGTCACAATTTACAGGTGGCATGCTTGAGGTCCTCTGGATAGTGCCGGCACCCGCCCGCCAAGGGAGGCCAGAGAATTTTCCATGTGTGATTTTCCACGAGTGACAGTAAAGCAGGTCCACTTGGCTCAGGGGCTAATTCTGCCCTTTGTGCCTGTGGAGTACATATCCCAGGGCACAGGTGCACACGAGGTGGGACCTGATGGCAGGTCTGTGGGATTCGAGGCTAAGACCCAACAAGGAACCCCAGTGAGTGCCTGGCTTTGAGAAGGGCACACCTCTGAACCACCAGAGCATGAGGGGGCCTCACCCCAGTTTACAGAACTATTAGCACTGCCTTGACAATTCGGACCCATTTTCCTTTTAACTGACCTGCTTGGAAGTCACTGACCTCTGCCATTCCTAAGAAATCTCCTGGTCCTTTGACCGTCTCCCGCTGTCCTGCCTCCTCCCCTCAGAGGTGAGGCTGAAGGGAGCGGCATGCCTTCACACAGACAGATGACGTGTTTCTTACCCATTCAACACCCCTCCCAGGATTCTTTTGTGATGCAGTTCCGATTGAGAACAAAAGCAACCATCTCTGGGCCTTTAGCAAGTTCTCTTTCCTCTTCCTCGGCCAGGCTGCTGTCCCGACACGATAGCACTCCCCTGGGATGAAATCGCATCTCCCGCTTGGAAATCCAACCCTCCGGCCTCCTCCCCGCCAGATGCCAGGGAGGAGCGGGACAATCCGGGCAGCTCCTGCTTCTCTGTATTGGTTTGCTGTTAAGCTGTAAAAATAATGTGTTTCAACACCTTTCTCAAATTCAAGTTGGCGCTCTCTTTATTGCCATCGCTCTTCCCAAGGCCTGTAAGGACAGGCTGGGTAAAATGAGCAGAATGTGCCTTTCATAAATGCCTTTCAGGAATCCCTTTCAGGGGAGACTGGAGTCTCACCAAGTGCTGGGTGACTCGGGCGGGGACTGCAGAAACCCCCCAAGGCCACAGTGGGCTTTCAGGGGTGGGCTGCTCCGGTTCAGAGGGGATTTCTAGTCCCCTGGCAGGAATGGATTACTCTTGTGCTTCTCAGGCACCACTATGCTGAGGTGGGTTTTCTTTTGGAAAAGGAAATACTCTGCCTTTGTCTTTTTTTTTTTTTTTTTTAAATATATTTTATTGATTTTTTTACAAAGAGGAAGGGAGAGGGACAGAGGGTTAGAAACATTGATGAGAGAGAAACATTGACTAGCTGCCTCCTGCACCAAGGCACATGCCCCTGACCGGAATTGAACCTGGGACCCTTCCGTCTGCAGGCCCACGCTCTAACCACTGAGCCAAACCAGTCTCAGCTCTGCCTTTGTCTTTCTCTGAGGCTGTGGCTGGTCTCTCATCTGGGGCAGTGTGGTGAACCTAAGCCTTGTTTGCGAGGGCTCCGTGCTTGAGGCTGGGCTGTTCTAATTGGAGCCACGCCAAGAGATCCTCTCTTCCCCTCTGAGCCAGTTCCTAGGTTCTCAGTTCTAGGAGGCTCCCCGGGGCAGGCAGGCAGGACACCCTCAGGGCCCTTTGATGATGGGTCTTCCGGAACAGTTCTGGTCGTTTGCCTGATGGGCTCAGAGAGCGGCTTTGAAAGGCTGCTGAGCACGGACCCGCTCTCTCGGCAGACTCATGACAGGCGACTGGATAGTGACTGTGTACGAAACCGAAGGGTGTGCTAGCTTACCGGACAGCTTTACACCCAGGGAGTGTAGGCACTTCCTCCTCCAGCCAGCACACCCTCTTCCTTGGAGCACGTTGCACGGGAGCAAAACCACCTTCAGTGGTTCAAAAACGGGCCACTGCCAGGCTCCACACGCCTGTAGGAATGGCTCCGGTGGCTCTGCCAACAGGGGCCTGGAGGTCCTCTTTCCTACTTTGCTTCGGTGTCTGGCCCGCCCTGGTCCTGGCAGTTCTTTTTGTGGGCATGCTCACAACCCGTCACTGTCCCAGAGCGTGCCTGCTCTGGAGCCATCTGGCCTCTTCAGGGTGAGTCTGCAGGCCTGTGCTCTGCTCCGCGGGGACGTGGTGTCACTGTTGCACTTTTTGAGGACATCCTTGCCACATATATTTTCACCTGCTGGGGGGGGGGGTGCCCCCCTGCCTTCTTTTAACACCTCACATACGGTTGTATCTTCTCAAACTAGAGTCCTCCTTACAAACCGGAACCTAATCTGCCAAGACCACAAAGTAAGCCAAGGTGACATTGAAACCACTTCATTTGTTTACAAATCGGCACAAAAATGTTTAGTTAACAACACACCTGCTCTGTTTGAGTTCAGTTCTAGAATCAACAGATTTGCTTGTTTAAGAAACAAAGGTACCACAAATGGGTCGGATTAAATAGTATGTTTAGGATGAAGGAATCGTACAAAGTAGGGGTGATTCTGTCAAACCCATGCTGATGAAATTCCAGAACCTTTGAGGAAAGTCAAATAAAACATCAAACACAAGTATTTCCCCCCCTCCCCCCAAAATGTGAGCAGAGGCATCAAGAGAAGTTTGCAGAGTCAGGGACAGAGGCTGGGGCGCCTGAAGGGTCCAGTCTGACCCCAGCCATTAGTTTTACTTCTCACTGTGTCAGCTGCGGTGTGGTTAGTCCCCTTTCTGCTTTGTAGGGTAAGTGGCACCTGGTGTCAACATTAAAACATGCCAGAGTGACTTCAAGACTGTGATTACGTCCAACAGAAATCTGTACCTATTTAGAATCTGAATCTTGGGCCCCAAAGGGGCCTCAGAGCTCCCGTGATCTGACCGCGGCAGAGGAGTCCCTGTGCCATCCCCAACTGTAGGTGGCCAGCCTCTGTCTGAGCAGCAGCCAGGGTCTGACACTTCGCCTAGCAGCCAGGACCATGTTTGCACAATCTAATTCTTAGAAAAGGCTCCTGTCAGCTGAAATCTGAATTCCAGTCATGTTCATTGGTTAACCCAAATTCTGCTTTTTTGGAACTCTGCAGATTAGATCTTGGTTTTGTTTGGTCTTTAAAAAAATTTTTTTTTAGGCATGTCTTTATTGATTTCAGAGAGAGAGATAGAAACATTAATGATGAAAGAGAATCCTACTGGGGATGTGTCCTGATGTGTTCTGATCTGGAATCAAATTGGTGACCTCCTGGTTTATGGGTTGACTCTCACCCGGAAGGTCTTGGTCTTGAGTTGAGCTCACAGATGAGAAGGGATAAAGCCTGACCAGGTACACAATGGCAGTCCAGTGCGGCAGGAGCTGGGGCTATCTGGAAAGGAGAAGGGAGACATGTAGCCCTTGCAGCCTGAGCCTCTCTGGGTGCAGGCATGAGCGTGCATGCCGGTGCACATCCATGATGGTGGGGCAGCGAGCAGGAGCCTCTGCAGGAATGTGCTCAGGGTGCTCCTTCGCTGTTTGGGAACTGATAAGGGTGGGGCCCACAGGAGAGCAGCTGAGTCACTCTTTCTGTTTTGTTCACTGTCATTCAGACAAGCCTCCAGCCCGTGTGCTCAGACTGAAAAGTCCCGGCCCGGCATCTCAGCGGCCTGTCTCCAAAGTGAACCTTTTAGCCGGAGTCTTGGGGGATTTCTCAATCGTTACTTCTCTCCTCCCACTTTTTTTTTGGGGGGGGGGGGGAGAAGTGGTGCATATTTTTTAATTAAACATATTTTTTTACTAAGCGAATGCTGTTAGCTGTAGTGTACTGTATCTTTAAGGCATCCTGGGAAAGCCATAGGGGCATGCCAGAATGGACATCTTACCCAGGAGGGAGGGAGGTAAGAAGGAGGCACTCTACAGCTACATCCTCTCCTCTTAACCACCTGCCTCTCAACAAGCTCCGCTGACTTCGCTCCCTCTGTCATTTCTCAGGCTCCCAAAATGAGCTCTTAGGTCTACTTTGCCCATGACATGCATGACCCCAAAACCTGGTGACACCTGTGCTGGGGAGGGACGTCCCAGGTGTCCTTCATGGCTGTGCTGGGGACCCCTGGCGGGGGGCTGGGCTGGACATCTCTGCTGCCCTCTCCCTTCAGGCTGGGCTTAAAGGGCCACCTGCCTGGCACCCAGCTGGTCCTTCCAAGGGCGTTGCATTGAGACCGGCTTGTCTCAAAGCACAAAGTTCACTCTGGCCTTTTGCACATCAGCAGGCAGTAGCGAAGGGGAGGCTCGGGCGGGCGGCTCGTCCTGGGTTTTATTTTATTGATATTTTACAGAGAGGAAGGGAGAGAGATAGAGAGTTAGAAACGTCGATGAGAGAGAAACATTGACCAGCTGCCTCTTGCACACCCCCTACCGGGGATGTGCCCGCAACCCAGGTACATGCCCTTGACCGGAATCGAACCCGGGACCTTTCAGTCCGCAGACAGACGCTCTATCACTGAGCCAAACCGGTTTGGGCTCTTCCTGGGTTTTAAATCCGGAGCAAAGCCCATCCCTTTCCCATTACGGTGCCCTGCTGACTCTGCAGGCCTGGGGCTCAGGGTGACCTTGGCGCTCTCCCCGCCAGGCAGCGGGGCACACGGGCTGCGGGTCTGCTGTCTGGAGGCGTTTCCTGCTTCTCGGGAACCCTAAAATCTGCCGGGTTGGAGAAGAGAACTATGCGGTCCCCCGCGCTCGGAGGTGCTTGCGGGGCCAGTGCGGGCGGGGCAGGTGTGCGCTGTTGCGCATGCGCAGTGACGGCCGCCGCCTTCCCCGCCGAGGTTACTCTCGGTCATTGCTCGCGAGTAACCTCAGCGGCTGGTTGCGTGCGGTTGGCTGCTCGGCCGCCGGGCGCTGTTGCTAAGCGGGAGCTGAGCATGCAGAGTTTCTGGGTCCGGATGCCTCGGATGCTCGGATGCCTCCCGGGGTGGCGGGGTCCCTGCTTCCCCTGGACTGGGGCCGACCTGTGGAGCCCCTCCCCAGGGGTGCAAACCCCAAGCTCCACCACAGGTCCTTGGAACGTTTGGTCCCTGAAAGTGATGCCAGAACCTTTCCCATAGCCTAATGTTACCCCAGAAAGCGTCTCTAAAAATAGATCTGAAGGATGGAGATATTTTAAAAACTGATGATGATTATCTGGATGTCTTTTAAAGCATCTTGGGGAGACTTCACTGGAACAGCGCCCAGATATTTAGTGGGACCATCCTAAGGAAAACGGCTGGCATTCCGAGGTGGTGTTTGTGTTCATCAGCGTGGGGAGGTGTCACAGTTTTCCAGACTTGTGTTCGAAGCTGCAGGCAGCACCATCCGTGCGGGTCTAGCGTGCTTTCTGTGAGACAGTTGGTATCTGGATCCTTATAGGTGTTCTTGTTTTGTTTTGCCTTGTTTTGTTTTGGGTTCACCATGTGGGTGAAGGGATGGAAGGCAGGGCTCTTGGGTTGGGCCAAGCAGGTTGGCCAGGAAGCAGCCAGCTGCGGTCCTTCTCTCCAGCTGAGTGATTAAAGATGATCAGGGTGGGTTTTGGAATCCTGAACTTGCCCTCAGGAATCTGAAGCGGGGATCCAGTCAGCTGGCTGGAATCCAGCTGTCACATCACGCTGCAAGGTGGCTGCTCCCCTGCTCCTGGCCAAGGCACTTCCGTCCGGGGTGTGCGAGCGAGCTGTGTTTTCTTCAGCGCCTGGTGCACACTTTTTGGTGGCTCCCACAGATGTGATAAACATGATCTCTGCTTCTTGGGCTGCATTTTAACCCCTGGAAGGCCTGGTACCGCCCTGGTGGAATAGGAGGTGCCATGCATTGCCTCTCCTGGGGGACCAGGGCCTTCCTAGCAGTTCTGGTTTCTTTGCGTTTAAATTTCTATGTGTTAGAAGAAGTTAAATGCCATCATTAATATATGCTTTGCTCAACCTTTTGGGTCCCCGAATACGTGTAAATTGTCAGTGGCTCATGATTTTTCTCATAGCCTTGGGTTTTACTAGTCTATTTGATATTTTTGATGGTAGAGTTGACATTTTTGTAAACCTAGGTGGAGATTACGATTCTAAAGTGTCTGAGACTCACTGAGCCGAAGGTGGAATACAGGAAGTTAGCAGTGATGGTGGGTAACTCTGTTTTTCTGAGGTTTTGCTGGTGAGGCAAGTGGAAACATTCGCAAAGGGAAGGTAATGCACTTCTATGATAACTTGGGCGTGCCATTAATATAAACAATCACAATGCCTATTAGTAACATAAGAACATACTATACACAAAAGACTGGTTGAAAAGTGGGATCCCTTATATTTAGTTTCATGTCTTATCAAAATCCCCATTAAGAGTTACGGAGGAAGCTTGTGAGTTTCCTGTTTCCAAAGACCTGCATATCAGCCTGTCTAGAAAATGGTTGGGTCCCAAATGGTGAGCAGGCAAGCTCTAACCATATGCTTCTAGTCTTGCCATTCTTCAGCTGCCAGAAATGTGGTGTGTGTGTTGTATGTGCCCTGGGCCAAACCATGCACTCTTTCCTCATCCCTGATTTTTATCTGCCTTAGAGAGGAGGGCCATGTTTTTAATTTGGTCAGTTACCCTCTTCCCAGAGGTGTTCTGTGCTTCTTTAAAAAAATACATGTTTTCCTGGGCCGGTGTGGCTCAGTGGTTGAGTGTCAACCCAAGAACCAGGAGGTCATTGTTCTATTCCCGGTCAGGGTACATGCCCAGGTTGTGGGCTTGATCCCCAGTGGGGCGGTAGAGGAGACAGCTGATGAATGATTTCCTGTCATCATTGATGTTTCTATCTTTCTCTCCCTCTCCCTTCCTCTCTGTAATCAATAAAAAATTTTTATTAAAAATAAGTAAGTATGCTTTTATTGATTTGAGAGAAAAAAGAAGGGGAAAGGAAAAGAGAGAGAAACATGGATCAGCTGCCTCCTGCACACCACCTACTGGGGATTGAGCCCACAACACGGGCATATGCCCTCACTGGGAATTAAACCGGCAACCTTTCGGTTCATTGGATGGCAGTCAACATACTGAGCCACACTGGCCAGGGCAGTTCTGTGCTTCTTGGTTTTAGAATTGAATATGTCTCAATGATATAAATTTCAAAGTGCTTAGCCTGGCAGAAAGCGTTCAAGGACACCCCTCTTGCCTGTCTCCAGCCTCTTTTCTCTGCAGCCACTCCCCATGGGCTAGCCAGGTGGACTGCCTGCTAAGAAAGGGGTCTGTTCCATCAGTATTTGTGGGTTCTTTGCAGGAGCCACCCCTCTGCCAGGAACTCACCTTGCCTCCCAGGATCAAGGGCAGCCTGACTGACCTCCCTCAGGCCCCTCCTCTCTGCCCTGTGTCATGTGAAACAGACGCAGTGACCACCAGGTTCACGGCCATTTTTAGTGAACTGGAAACATGAAAATGTCCACTTCCCCCAGATGTGTGCCTTAAAGCTTGGCTGTCAGTGAGACTGAGGCAGTCATGGGAGAAAACTAGGGTGAGCTCAGAGGGCTGAGCCGTATGGAGGGCTGCGATTCAGATGGAACCCACTGCCTGTCTTCGGGGTGAGTGACAAGTGCATGGTACACTTGCTCACAAGCAGCAGGCATGCCAACGAGGGCCACCCCAGTGACGGAGGGCAGAGGGGGCAGTTAAGGGCAAATTCAGCTGCTTTGTCAGGTGGTCAGCACAGGGCGGGTTGGGCAGGCTCACCAGAGGAATACGGGCACGGGGGTGTGGAAGGCTCACCCCAGCCACCTGCCATCTGCTGAGCAGCGTGGCGGTCTCTGGGAATGTGGTCATTCTGATGTTCGCAGACCCCTGAGAGCACTGCCCATGCTCCACAGTGACGGCCTCTCGGGACGATGGGCCACCAGCTTTCCTGAACACCAGCGCAGAACAAGCATCCTCCTTCATGGTGGCACCCACTCGCTCACCATGCACTACAGGTGTTCCTGTGGGGAGTCTGGAAACCCAGGGGGCATTAATCGTTTCTTTCTTTCTTTCTTTCTTTTTTTTTTTTTTTTAATATATTTTATTGATTTTTACAGAGAGGAAGGGAAGGGATAGAGAGCTAGAAACATTGATGAGAGAGAAACATTGACCAGCTGCCTCCTGCACACCCTCCACTGGGAATGTGCCCACAACCAAGGTACATGCCCTTGACCGGAATCAAACCTGGGACCTTTCAGTCTGCAGGCCGATGCTCTTTCCACTGAGCCAAACCGGTTTCGGCTCAAGCTGTTTCTAAAGAAGCCCCATGGCATCAAGAAGGCCAGTGCGGCGTGGTTACTCGTGTTACAAACACGCCTGTTACTGAACGTGCAGGACAGCGAGCGAAGCTTCTAAGACGCGTGGGACCGGCGTTAAGGTAGATTCTAGTGTATTTTGGTTTTAGCAAAATTACCAAAAGCCGGTGCCGTTCTTATGAGTGTATTTGGATTTCTGAGTTTCTAGGAGGGAATATTGGGTTTTTAAAACACTGTGCTCTGCAGGGAGGAGGGCGCCATAGCAGTGAAGGGCGTGGGTGGCTGGTGTCCAGAACCACATGGTAAATGCAAGGCCAGGGCGAATGCTGAGAGATGAGTCAGGTGAATTAGCCACTGGGAGAGCACTGACCTCTTAGGGGCTGGCTCCCTCTCCCAGCTCCACGCTATTTCCCACCCCCACCCTGTCCTCTCGGAGCTGGTGGCGAGAGCAGTGGCCCATGGGGTGTTGTTTTGCTCATTCACCCTCTGAAACTGAAGTGACAGGAGCCAGTGGGCTCAGACCGGAGTGAGCACCGGACAGCCCAGAAGGCTTGTGAAACACAGCTGGCAGGGCCCTCCCGAGGGTCTGGTTCAGCAGGTGTGGGGCGGGCGAGAGTTGGCATGTCCAGGGGTGCCCAGCGATGCTGACCCAAAGAGGAACTGGTGGCCACTTGAGAGCCTCCCGCGGCCCTTTAAAAGCAGGAGCAGGAAATGGCCCTCCTGCACCCTGGGGAGAAGGGAGCAGGGCCAGGCTCAGGGTCCTAGGCTCCCAGCAGCTCCAGGGCGCAGTCAGCCTCCCTGGGGCTAAGTTGGGGGGATAAGAAAGCAGGGACAGCTTTGTGGGGGATTCAGGGAGGGCGAGGCACAATCTCCTGAACTCCCGTGCACTTGGGGAACCTGTCAGCCCCCTCCCCTTCTCAGCAACCCGAGTAAAAGCTCCTGCCCCCTGGGACATCTCTGTGGGGACTGCAGGCTTCCGGATGCTGGACAACAGAGTGGGCATGCCTGGATTTAGCAATTATCCTATATGATAAAAGCCCAGTGACCGAACTGCGGAACAACCAGGACAACCGGTCAACCAGTCCCTATGACACACACTGACCACCAAGGCGCAGACACTCGATGCCGGAGCTGCCCCCTGGTGGTCAGGGTGCTCCCACAATGGGAGTGCTGCTGGGCTGACTGGGATGAATGGTGCTCCCAGAGCAGGCCAATCCCTGCAGGCCACGCCTCCCACCAGTGCACAAACCCTGTGCACCGGGCGTCTAGTTATTATTACATTATTCTTATTTAAGGGAGCGCAGGTAGTATTTTTATCTTAATCTGATCTAGAGAACTGTGTTTTAGATACTTTGTGTGTGTCTGTGTGTTTACATTCTCTGGTTAGCAGTATCGCCTGTGTGGGGTAAAGGAGATAAGATTGCCTTCTGCTTATTCGCAAAACCCATGCAAGCCCCAAAGAAAGCTTTTTGATCTCTAGCCCCGATCTGTCCACCGGCCAGTTCCTCTGTGGGATCCGGGAAGAGGCTGGTGTGGAGGGACGGGGCCGGGTTGCAGGATCCAGGCACTGTCCAGGCAGACGGGGTGGGAGAGAGCCCAGGGGTCCAACCCGGTCATTTTCTTCCCTTGTCTGTAAATCCTCCTCCTCTCTGACTAAAAGAAACCTTGCTCTCTTCTGGCTAAAACATCACTGGGAGTGGCAGAGCCATCCACCGAGGCTGGAGCCTGAGGTCGGCCAGGGGTGCGGAGAGCAGAGCCGGCGCAGACCTGGGCTCGCAGGTACTCAGGGTGGGCCGCCTGGACCCTGGCTTCTCCTCTGCCCTCCGATGCCAGGTTCCAACAGGAGCCCGCCTGAGCCGTCCTCTGCCTGTGGAGTGTCAGACTTGACCGCCACAGAATAAGGTCACCACGACCACATCCTGAGCACCAGCTCTAGGGGATGCGATCAGGAACTCGGGCAGTTGACACGGACGTAACATTTGCTCTCGGATGCCCCTCACCCCCACATGGAACCGCAGTGCTGTCTTTCTTGGCCATCCCCGCTCTCTTGTTGGTGAAGAGCTGGAGCTTCTGCCTCTTCTCCCAGGTGGCAGGTTCTGAACTTACTCAGCATTTACTCCCAGGGGTAAATCCATGGCTTTTAAAAACCGTACGTGGACCACGGAGGGGTCCTGACGGTTGGAGCGTGAGCTGGTGATGCGAAGGCTCCAGGCGTCCGTGCTGACCGCCAGGGCTGTTGCCATGGCTTCCGTTTTTCTGCCACAAAACGGTCGACTCTACAGAAAGCTTGGAAAACGCCTGCTGAGAGTTGACAGGGACCTTGACCGTGCGGCTGGCGCTTTCACACGCAGAAGGACCGTAAGCAGAGAAAGCCCCCAACTGGCCGTGTGGACTCGAGGTTCTGAGAAGGTTGTGCTCTTGGCCAGGGTCATACCAGGAGGGCGGCTGGGAACCGGAAGTGTGAACGTCACCGCTTCCCGAGTCACTTGCTGAGAGTGACCCCAAATATAATAAAGACCCTGAGGATGGCGGGTCCCAGATCCCCCAGCTCTGTCCCCGGACGCCTCCTGCGGTTCAGGCCCATTTCAGGTGTGAGCGTCGGGGGTGAAGAGCTTTCTGCCCTGTGGCCCTGGGTTCCTCTGGCCGCTCCAGTGAATTTTGGACGCCACTGCTGCATGCCAGTGGGTGTAGGGTGAAGCAAACGTATGGGTCAGAGGGTCTTGAAAGTCTACAGATGGAAGAACCAGAGAAAACGGGGTCCCTCCAGGAGGACCCGGAGGTCGGCTGGCATCGGGGTGAGCCGCTGTGTGCAGGGTAAGGGTGAGTGTGTTAATTCCCGAGGCTGCTGCGATCAAGCACTACAAGCTCTGTGTTTGAAGCAGCACAAAGCTATCCCCTCGCCCTCCTGGAGGACAGAGTCCAGAATCTGTTAGCGGGGCTCTGTAGGAAACCGACGTCCTGGCCGCCCAGTGAAAGGATGGGCTGTTGGGGTGCTATGCTGGGGTTTGCCGGCCCCTTTGTGAGAGGAGGGGTCCCCATGAGGCCATGGACTGGCAGGATGTGAAACTCCACCTCCAGCCCCTGACTGATGGATGCAGGGATCCAGGAGGAAAAGAAGGGAACATGGGGGGTCGGGACAGCTCCCTGACTATCTGTCTACTGAAGACCAGGCCTCTCTCTGTGCCCTGGGCACCCCGCATCCGTGACGGGACTCAGCTCTGTGCCATGAGGCCTAGAGAATGAGCGTCTGGTGCGGTCCAGCCACCTTGGCGAGCTCTCGGGTGAGAGGACAAAGCCAGGAGCGTGACCCTTTGTCTACGACGACCTGTTTGTCTACGGTGACCTTCACAGCACGCTCACCTGGCCACCAGCCTGGCATTTGCCATCTGGACCAGCACAAACAGAGCCTGCGTCTCAGGGGGCCCCCACTCCACCTGCCCCAGCCCCGCCCCCACAGCAGCCAGAGGACAGCCTTGGTTTGGGTGCAGCTCACAAACAAAACCCAGCGATTGCTGGCCCCGGAACCCTCCAGAAACAGCCGCATTCCAAAGCGCAGCTTGTTAAGTGAAACCCGAGGGAGTGAGTGAGTTGGAGGGACACGCTGCTTGTTATTTCCCGCCCGTCACCGGGATCGGGCCTAATGGTCCCCTAGGGGCCTGGCGGGCTGGGTGTCACTCTGAAATGCTGAAACGCCGCTGCTCTAATCCCTGTGGTTGGGCCCCTGGTGGTGGCAGCAAGTGGGGGCAGTTTTATAACAAGGAGCTGGGGGGATCGCCCTGTGAGTGGGAGGACGCTCCCTTCCTCAGGAACGCGCAGGGGGGCCTGGACACGAGCAGGTGCACGTCCTCCCGAAAGGGGAGACCTGGCCACGCCCTGGCGAGAATTGTTCTTTTCTTTTCTTTGGTTTTTTTTTTTTTGACTTGAGAATGTTTCACGGAAAGTAAAGGAAATGGAAGGATGAGGACAATGGATGAGTTACAAGCTCTCTGGATGCACGGAGGGCTTCTGGGCCTTGCCTTTCAGATCATTTGCCACACGCACACTGGAAGCAGCTCTGCCCGCACTCTGGTGGCAGCCTTGGCCTCCAGTGACCAACGGCACTTCGTTTTGTAGTATTTTTTTTCCAATCCTCTGTGAAACATGTCACGTGACTGAGTGCATACTTCTGAGCTGAGATGTCCATTGTGATTAATGGGAAGGGGGGTGGGTGGGGAGCACTGACTTCCCAGACCCCTCAACTGCACTGCCCCGGCTAGCAGGGGCTCGTGGCCCAGTGCAAGGCCACCGCGGGAGCCGGGCAGAAGTGGTTGGAATGCTGGCTCCTTCCTCTGTGGCGTTGGGCAGGTCATTAACCCTCTCTGAGCCCATCTTTCTTCTCTGCAAAATATGGAGAAGAACCTGGTACCCAGCTTACTGTGGGGCATTAAGGAGGAAGTGTGAGCAAAGCTGGTACCCTGCTCTCTCCCAAAGGGAGGGTCCAGAGCTGGGCTTGCTGGGGGTCTGGCCTTCAGGGCACATTTCTACCAATGAGAAAACCTGCACCCTACCCACCGAACAGAAGCTGCTGTGTGCCCCCAGAACCTGGCAGGTGTTGACAGATCCGTGTGAGTGGTCAGTCATCCCCTTTCTCCATGATTTCTGGACATACATTCTGAGCAAGAACCAGCCCATCCCAGGGCAGGGTCCGAGGGCAGCCACAGGTGCTCATGGGCTTATTGGGCACCATTTCCCCTCTAAGGAATGTTCTGCAAAAATGTTCCTTCCCAAGGAGGAAAGTAACTTTTCCCTTTGGGAAACATATATCCCTCTGTCTAAAGTCAGAACCCTAGAGTTCTGCTTAAGATTCCAGAGTAATTACCCACTGATGTGGTGGAGGGGGATTCCCAGGGCCCTTACATCCCATTTCTGACCTGGGGGCCGGGTCCCCGGAGGTTCAGTTTGGGAGTATCAAGCTTTGCATACACTCACGAGTTGTGCATTTCTCTCCATGCGTGCAAAACTTCAGAGAAATTTATATCAAAAAGTAATTACTCTGCCCCAACCGGTTTGGCTCAGTGGATAGAGCGTCAGCCTGCAGACGAAAGTGTCCTGGGTTCAATTCTGGTCAAGGGCATATGCCTTGGTTGCAGGCACATCCCCAGTACAGGGTGTGCAGGAGGCAGCTGATCATTGTTTCTCTCTCTAATTGATGTTTCTAACTCTATCCCTCTCCCTTCCTCTTTGTAAAAAAAAGTCAATAAAATATTTATTTAAAAAAAAAAATAATTTACTCTGAAGGAAATATAATGCACATTTTGATTGTGATTATGTAAGGGTTTGCTGGTGACTTTTGTGCCATCCACACTGGGACACCAGCAGTACTCACCCCTGTGGGTTGACCTCAGGGACCTGCAGGGGCTGCTGGGAGTTTCTGCTGAGCCAGCACACGCTGATCTGAAGCCCAGAGGGGCCCTGTTGGGGGCAGTTAGTGGGAGAGACACTCTAACTCAATGGTGGTGCCCAAGACTGTGGCTGTGACCCTGAAGCTCATTCACCTTCTGTTCACTAATCCCATAAGCACTTTTTATGTGACCACTTCCTGCCAGGCACCGTCCTACACACAGGCCCTGGTGATTAGGGGGACCGTTCTGGCCACATTTTCATGGAGCTGACCTTGTGGTGGGGTCCCAGGGGCAGTAATGAACAGAGCGCAGAGGCGAGACGAGGTGTGCGCGGGGCAGGTATCCAATGCCTGGGCTCCTGGCGGCGCTCGGTGTGGGGCTGGCTGGCCGCCTCCACGAGACGTCTTGCTCTGATGTCCCCTTTGTTCTCCCCATTAGTGAACCTCAGAAGCCCGGGCATTGAGATCCAGGCGTGTGGACAGACTCTTTCTGAATCTGCCGTGTTTTGAAGTAACTCCAGCCGGCAGCTAAGGGAGCCTCCAGCTCTCACTGAGCTGTTCAGAACGCCTCTCTCCGCAGGTTCTCAGACATCCATTCATGCCTGCCTCCGTCCACCAGGGTCCCTGAGTGTGCCCGCAGCGGGGCCGTGGCAGGGCCAGAGGCTCTGAGGTGGAAGGCGAGGGGCCTGATCTGACAGCGTTGCCTGCTCAGCTGCCCAGGCTTCAATTTCTGCCAGAACCAAGCATCACATTTTACCTTTGTCCTCTTTCCTCTGGAAACCCCTCCCCAGTCCACCCTGGAAAGCATCAGGGTCTGCAAGACAAGAACCCGAGTTTCCAGCTCCCCTCCCACTGGGCCTTTCTCCTGCCCATCCGCCCGTTTGCCCCAACGCTCCTGATGCCAACGTGAGCCCCGCCCTCCTGGCTGTGGTCCCCTGCCTTCTCCCCGCAGACTGTGCCCCTTCTGTCTCAGAGGATGCTGGCAGCGCTCTCCCTGGGACCCTAAGTCTGAGCAGAGTTCTCTTCCCTGTGACAGAGGAGTGCAGGCACCGTCATCTCTGTCTGTCTGTCTGTCTCCATTTCTCTCTCCGCCTACCTCCTTCTCTCTAGTCTGGGTTTTGTTTGAGGTTCTGGTCTGGCTTCTGGCCTGGCTGTTGGAAGGATGGGACGCCTGTGCCCTGAGGGGCGGAGGAATACCCACGGCCCAGCCTGTCAGGTGATCGTTCCATGATGCCAAGACACCGAGCTGAGTGGGCCTCATCGGCGGGAAAGTAGGGCGGCCGGGGTGCTGGAACAGTCCATCTGCATGTCACTGTACTGCAGGGGACCGTGCAAGATGGGATGTGGAGGGCAGCTTCGTTGCATAGGAACAGGGCCGTGCACATGCTCACAGGTGTCCTGGTCTCTCGGCCTGTGCCGGGAGCCCCCTCTGAGTTGGCGCCTCCTCCATCGCAGCCTCTGTGGGCCCAGGAGACTGAGGCCTCCTTGGCTTCTGTTTCCAGCATCACTTTTAAGTCTTAAATCCCAAATACGTGTTTGTCATATTCATTTATTTATTTGTTTATTTATTTATTTATTATTTATTTATTTATTTATTTTTATTAATATCTTTATTGATTAAGGTATCACATATTTGTCCTCAAACCACCCCCCCATTTCAATCCCTCACCACTCCCCACTCATGCCCCCACCTCCCTATTGTCCTTGACCACTGGTTAGGCTCATATGTGTGCACACAAGTCCTTTGGTGGATCTCTCCCTTTTATCCCCACCCTCCCTTTGAGGTCCAACAGTCTGACCCATGGCTCCGTATCTCTGGGTCTGTTCTTGTCCATCTGTCTATGTTGTTCACCATTTCCCCAGATGAGTGAGATCATGTCCTACTGGAAATATAAGAATCAAAAATGAGACAAGCAATAATCGTTGTGCTGAAAGGCATATGAATCAGTCTGTAGTGAGTTCCTTTCTGGGCCACCAGTTCTTTTGAGACCCAATTTCAATGCCAAACAGTTCCTTATGTGTACATGTCAGCCATGATATTGCAGTTCTGGATGGTGGACAAATGGTAGTAATGCAGGTCCAACCCTCTCTGGTTTGGTCCTGGGCAACCTGCAGTGACACACAGAAAACAGGCTTCTAATGTTAGAGAAGGGAGCCCCAAGTTGGGTCTCATATCTTCTCCACCACCGACCCCCCATGGGTCCCACATGTAGGACCCTTCAGCATGTCACACATATGCACTCCTGTCTTTCCTGGGACCTGGTGCCCCTCTCCGAGGCCTGGGTCATCTGCCTCTGAGGCCAAGGGGCTCATTTAACTCAACAGTGTCCCTGTTTAGCATCAGGGCTCAGGGCCAGACCCACAGTTCCAGTCTGGTGGCTGTACGGGAGGAGACCACAGTCTGTCCCCCACTCCACCCGCCTTTTCCCTCAAAGGGACCGGATGCACCCCCAGCTGCCACACCTGTGTCTGTTCCTGGCTTCCTGTCCATGGGCATCCCAGCCTGTGACCTTCCTGCAGCGATTGTTATTATCTGTGCCCCAGTGTGAACCCCAACCCCAAGGGCCAGCGCCAGGTGACGTCAGAGGGAGAGCAGAGCCTCTCAGAGCCCCAGAGCAAGGCTGTGTGGGGGCTGTCCTGACCCATGTGCAGGCTGCACTTGGCCTCCAAGTGGCCATGGCATCTCAGCAATGCACCTGCGTCCTCAGGCAGCTCCTGGCTTACGGGGCACCAGCTGGGGAACAGCCTTGAACGTTGAGAAGAAACCGCTTATAAGAGGGTTTGCCCAGAGGTGACCCTGCTCCGGATCTGTACCAACAGGAGGCTGGTAATGAGCAGACAGCTGGAGGGTCTGGCAGCTAATGCCCCCTCAATGATATCAGGCAGATCCCCTGTGGCCCAGACCCAGAGCCCCTGGCCCAACAGAGCTCCATCCTGATTCAGAATCTGCTGCAGTTCGAGCTTGACCTTGTAGAGGAGGGGTCTCTGATATCCTCCAGGCCTTCCGTCCGTCTGTTCACTGAGGGGCAGATGCAGTCCTTTGGGGTCCCTTTCCTCTCCCACCCATGGGCCTCCTTTAACTCCCATCGGCAGGTGTTTGCTGACTGGGAGTCTTGGGCCTCCCAGTGGCAGGCATCTGGCTCATTTGCAGCTCTGAGCCAGTCTTCCAGATGCCTTCCACTTGTCCCTCTGCCCCTTCCCCGCAGGGACAACTGTCTCAGCCCTCCCCAGGCACGGCCACTCTCTGTAATGAGCCGCGTCGCAGGGCTACAAGCTTCCTGCTTTCGTTTCCGCTTCTCTCTGCCTAACTAAACAAGGCCCTGGGGACTCCCATCTAAGTCAAGGTGGCATCTGGTGACAGTTTGGGTGTTCAGGTGTCTTATCTGTGGGAAATGGGACTCTCCAGACTGTGGCTGAGGCTCAAATAAACATACAGGTTTAGGTCCAGGGAGCATCCCGCCTTGGGCTGGGGGGGAGTAGGATCTGGTGGGATGCCCCACCCCCGTTTCTCACTGGGCCCCTTAAACTTCATGTGGGAGCTAAAATATTGCATTTGCATGGCCCCGTTCTGCAAGCATTTCTCAGGAACTGTGAAGTGTTTCTGAATTAGGAGTCTTTGAAGACGAATCCAGTCTCTTCTGTTTTATTATTCATCACACACATGAACAGTTCACTCAAAAAGAACTCACGTGCCTCTGTTTGGGATGTGTAGACTTTTTTTTTTTCTCTTCTAACAAAGCTCTTGGACGGAGACTTGGCAGAAATTCCAAAGCAATTTGATGTGGCTACAAATAATATGCTTTTAATTGTCAATTAATATAGTAGCAAAATAATTTATGAATAAATCCTACATGAATAATTTATATTTGTATAACATAAATAAGAATCACAAATGAAATAATCTATACTAATACAAGGGTAATATGCAAATTGGTCGGGATGCACTCATGCAACAATCGAACAGCAGGCTGCATGGGGCGACCAGGTTGGCAGGGGGGGCAGTGAGGGGTGATCAGGCAGACAGGCAGAGGCCGTTAGGGATGATCAGGTAGGCAGGCCGGTGAGCAGTTAGCAGCCAACGATCCTAGATTATGAGAGAGTACAGGCTGGGCTGAGGGGACACCCCTCTCCCCCATGCACGAATTTTGTGCACTGGGCCTCTAGTAAATTAATAATTTGTTTAACCATTGTTGGGGCAGAAGCAGTGTGACCAGTGGGCCGGCCCTGGGCAGAAGCAGTGGGGGAGCATGGACGAGTCCCTGGTACACCCTGGACACTCACTTCCTCATTCTGAAAGGAGAAGGGTGGACACCTCAAGTCCTAGATCAGCAGTTGCCAACCTTTCAGACCTCACGGACCACCAGTGGTCTGCGGACCAACCTTGGTGACTGCTGCCCTAGATAGTATGTGTGGGAGTGCTTTGTACAGTCTAAAGCAGCGGTCCCCAACCGGTGGCCCGCGGTCCACTGGTGGTCCATGAGGTCCAAAAGGTTGGTGACCGCTGGCCTAAAGCATCACACACTTACTGGTAGCTGTCATTAACATGACCCATGAAATGCAATTGAGGAAGTAGACAGAGGCGTGAGAAATCTTGCTTTTGGCCTTGGAACCAAGGTCAAATGTTCTGTGTGTTTACCTGTATGGCACCTGGGCTAAAACCAACGAGTCCTGTGATAGAGAGTGAGTGTGCTCTGCTTTTCTGCAGGATACAAGACCCTGCTGAAAGGGATTTCCGGGAAATTCAGCAGTGGGCAGCTGGTGGCCATCATGGGTCCTTCCGGGGCCGGGAAGTCCACGCTCATGAACATTCTGGCCGGATACAGGTGAGCACACCCTGCCCAGGAGAATGAGGTCCCCGCCGTGTGTGGCCTGTAGCGGCATATGAGCAGGGAAGCCACCTCAGCCCATCCCACCCCTTCTGAAGGTTCTATACAGGCTCCAGCGAAGCCTGTGCTGGTGCCCCAAAAGGCCTCAGGCAGTGGAGATGGGCAAGGTGAGGGATGGAGGGAGTGTGGCTGGCGGGACTGTGTCCCTTCCATTTCCAAAGTACACATGGGTGCCCACCCTGCCCACCATGAGTACCTGGCCCGGTGGAGGACCACACGCTTGGCTGAGTGGTCCCAGACGCAGGCCCCCTCCTCTTTCAGCCACGTGAGCCCTGGAGCTGTGCCCCAGGCCCTGGGGAACTGGTTCTGACATAGTGGCCACACCACAGACTGCAGAGTCCTGGCCTTTGGAGCAGCCACTGTAACCATGGCTACACACAGTGCTGTTCAGAAGCCAACCCTAGAAATCCTCCCGAGAAGCCATGGATGTCTCTCTGAGCTGTAGGAGCATCTATGTGCATCGCTGCTTGCTGATGGGCATTTGCTACAAAGGTGCCATCCCAGAGAGACTTCCCTCTGCCGCTCCCTTCGGTGCTGGGCAATTTCTCTGCAGTTCCTTCCTGCCAGTACTAGGCTGTCCCAGGTCTCTGTCCTTCCTGCCCCCACATCTCTGCAGCAAACGTTCCAGCCTGGAAGGTGCTGGCAGGGGCCGCCTCTCTCTCAGGCCCTGCCCCGCCCTGAAATGGGAACAGGAGCAGGGGCCAGGCTGACCAGTTCTCTCCCGGCCTTGCAGGGAGACGGGCATGAAAGGGACCATCCTCACCAACGGCAAGCCCCGGGACCTGCGCAGCTTCCGGAAGGTGTCCTGTTACATCATGCAGGACCACATGCTGATGCCGCACCTCACCGTGCAGGAGGCCATGATGGTGAGCTGCCCCCTGTCCTCCGTGAGCGGAGCTCTGACACAAGCTGTTTGGACAGCTTTGTGGAAAGCAAACCTCTAGACCCTGGGTCCTCATAGACCCTGGATGGCCAAATCAAGGTGGAATTCCTGAGAAAGGTATTGACCCTACCGATGTGGTGGCCCTTTCCTAGTGACCCCAGTCCTAACCCCGTTAGGGCCAAGTTCCAGTCAGCCTGGTGCTGGAGGAGGTCTCCTCCTCCTCTGATTTGCCGGGTGCTGCCCACCTGCTGGGCCCTGGGCCCTGCACTTACAGAGCCCACAGTCCTCAGACATGAAGTCCTGCAGAAGCACAGAGGGCAGCAGCCTCAGAGTGAGCTGTTGGCCAGGGCATCCTGTACGCTGGGGTCCAGAATGAGCTGGCCATCATGCTCTTTGAACAGACCAGGACCTCACCAAGTGCCAGGATTTTAAAAGGCCCCACCCACACCATCAGGGACCACACAGTGGGTTAGCATCTTCATGGCTGCTTCTGACCCTCACAACCATGAGACTAACCAAGAAATGACACTTGGTGTCACCGGGCAAGCAGCTGGCTTGACCGAGCTGACCTAGACCTGGCCCTGTCTGACTCCATGACTGAGGCCTCTTCTCCACTCTGCTGTGTCTCAGTCTGTCATCGATCCTCATGGCGACCTCACCAGTTCCCTGGTGGGCAGGGTCTAACCTCATCATTGTGCCCGTGAGGAAACTGAGGCTCATTTCCTAAAGCCACAGAAGTCGCCAGGTCAGAACCAAAGCTGACCCTGGGCGTGGTGATGACTAGTCAGGGATTTCCCCGGTAGGGTCAGGGGGTCAGGGGACCAGGGGGCCATGGGTGTGCTGGCCACCAGCATCTCAAACAAGACAACAACAACACCAGAGTCCTGATCTGTAGCGCTTGCCAATCTCTGTGGTGTAAATATTCCCAAATATTCCACAATGAGCAATGGATGGTTTAAGCTATCAACGGTTTCACAGGTGGCTTGTGAAATTCCTAAATATGCACCACAAGTCTTCAAGCCCCCGAGGCCTTAGGATTCCTTATCTCACAGTTGCCCACATCTAATTCCCCTCACAGACACCCTGCTGCAAATTCAACAGGGAGAAAGGAAACCACCGCAGACACGCACGGCTGTCCTAGACCCCGCCTCTGCTGAGCCAAGGGAGTGGGAAGCCACGACCTTCTCTGGGGTTTTCCTGCAGCCACTAGGGCTCTGGCCCGTGGTGTGGCCTGTGAGGTTTGCCCTGCTGAGGGCCATCTGTTCTGACTCCACCCTGTATCTATCTCTCGTCCCCTGCAGGTGTCCGCGCATCTGAAGCTCAAGGAGAAAGACGAGGGCAGAAAGGAGATGGTAAGTGTGTGCCTTGGGGCCACAGGTGGTCCAGAAAGGGCATGAACTTGCATTTTGCAAACACACATGTGCGGGGATGTTTGGGCGCGGGCGATGCTGGTTTGTGACTTACCTTCTGTGTGTAGGCGACGGTGTCACCTCAGGGTGCTGCGTTCTCGCTTGGCAGCCAGGACTGGCCGCTCTGCTGCCAGAGCCACAGCCTTGACTCTCATGTCCTGGCGCTGCCTTAGCAACAGCAAGGACGCAGCGGGACATCAGCCTGAGCGCTCAGGTGGCCTGAGGGCCCGGCCTCGGTCAGCCCAGGCACGGCATTTCTCTTAGTGAACGTGCGGCACATACGATTGTTGTTATAAAATATTAACAATGAAGGTGGTTAGTCACTCGTTTAAAAATAACCAGCCTCCACCCACACACCCTTGCAAGAAGACATTTGATTCTCACATGTTAATAACCAGCCTTTTAAAAAAAAAATGAATTGACCAAGTTTCCAGGGTGAGTAGGCCATCTCATCCCTTTCCTGGCTCTCTTCACTGCCCAGGGAACAGGAGAGTGCTGGGTAAGCAGACCTGATGGGGACCACTGGGAAGCCCCACTGTGGGGGATGGGGGAGAGGAACCAATCCCAGGGAAACAGCTCCCCTCCTCTCCATCCTCCCTGAGCGCCGGTGGGATGCTCAGTATAGCATTTGGGGAAGTTCCACCTATTATATACCGTGTTGTCTGCTAAGGCCCTATAGGACCACAGCCCAGCAGGGGAGGCGTAGGGTCCACGGGATTAGCCCCGGGGCTGCAATGGGCCTCTCCCTGTGTGTAGAGGGACCAGGGTGGCGAAGAGAATAGTTTTCAGGCTCAGGAACCACTAGCAGCCATCCTGTTTACGCCTGTTCCCTCTCCTGTCCCACACGGTAGCTGCCGTGACATAAATGTAAACCACGCTGGTGTGGAAGGAAGTGCTGGCATCCTTAGGCTTCCCCCTCGCCCTTCCTGTCCTCCTCTCCTTGTCCCCCTCCCCCCCCCTCGCACCCTGCACCCTCCAGGCTCTTAGGGTGCAGCCCTTGCATCGGGCAGGGGAGGGCTAGCTGCACAGAGCAGGGGAAGAGCCCCGTTTCTGTGACCAGTGAAACCTGTGCTGCCCGGATGTGTCGCTGGCACACTTCCATTCTAAGGCTGAAAGGAGTGAGTGGGTTTCACGGGACCAGAAGTAGAGATGTAGGGAATGTGGGAACCACGCGTGTTTCTGTCCCTGGTCGATCAAAGGTCGTTGGCATCCATTGGACACCAACAGGAACCTTCCATTTGGGGTGCAGTGAGGAAGGAAACTTGACTCAGCGCACACAACTCAATGTGGCACAGCCCGGTGGAGGGGGCCCCTTCAGCCCCGGCTTCCCAGGACCCATGGGGTAACCTTCCACCGCCAGCCCCACTCTGGGCTTCCTCCGAACGGTGGGGAGGGAAGGCCCGGCCCCCTGCCTCTGGGCAGCGGAGGCTGAGTTAGCGGCTGCCTTTGGTGTGTCTGAGCTGCCGACAGGTGCAGCCTGTGAGTAAGTAGGCCATGGAGCTCTTCCCTCCAGCCTGGCCTGCAGGGACCCGCCTTCCCATAGGGAGGAGGCACTGGGGAGGGGAGGGAGCACCCTGCGTGCTCCTCAGCTGACTTTCTATATCGAGGAGCACAGCCTGCCTCCCTTCGGCGTCCCGCACCAGCTCTGCCTGTTATGTCATGACCCTCAGAGGCAGCTCCTAGCCTCATCCCGGCGGCCGGCACCCTCTAAGCCAGCCTCACACGGCCCCGAAGGCAGGTGGGACCTGGCCTTCTGTCTCTGTTGCTGACGGATGCCCAGAGCGCAGGGACAGTGGGGTCTGCGGGAAAGGCCACCGGAACCCTCTCTGTCTGCTCGGGCAGAAAGGACAGGCGCCTATGGCTTTCTTGGGGGGGAATGGAGGGATCTCAGTAGAGAATGTGGGGAAGTTCCGCCTATTATACACCATGTTGTCTTCTGAGGCCCTTGTGAAACCACAGCCCAGCTGGGGAGGAGTAGGGGGGCCTGTCTGAGTGCATGTCCTCCATGTCCCTGGCCCAACATGGGCCAGAGCAGATCCTCATGCTTGGGCCATGCACACGTTTACATTCGGCTGCATTTACATGCATGGGGGAGGGGGGGGAGCACACCCTGGACCGTGTGGCTGCATCATCCCCAGGGAGTGAGGGCCTCACCCTTCTCTTCAGATCCCGCTGCTGCCGGATTAGCCAAGGCAGAGAGCCGCCCCTGCAGGGCCCACGGGTGTGCTCAGGCCCAGCACACGTTTCTCGCCGGGAGGCCAGGCCAGGCCAGGCCGTCCATCACCCTCCTGGTCCCAGCCACGCACAGGGCCACGCCTGCAGCCATCCTCTGGGGCAGCGGATGGTTACTCTAAGGATGAGAAGCCATCTCACTTCCTCTGGCTCCCGGCGTGGAACACAATAGGCGGGACGTCCTGGCGGAGAGGAAGGTGCCATCCGGCCCGTTTCCCAGAAAGCAGCCTCGGCCTCAGAGCCTCCGGGAGGCGTCTTCCTCCGGAGCCAGTCCCAGGGCAGAGGTTGTTCTCTGAGTGTTTCTGAAGTAGAATTAACCTGCGGAGGGTCGCTCTTGGGAGCCCCCTGAGAAATCTGAATGTGCGGGAGCCCCCTGAGAAATCTGAATGGGCGGGAGCCCACTGGATGGGTGGGAGGAGGGAAGGCACCAGCATTTGCCTCTCCACTTTCAGCCTCTCCCTCACTTCCAGCCTCCCTCCCACTCCCAGCCTCCCCCCCACTTTCAGCCTCCCCCCTACTCCCGGCCTCCCCCCCACTTTCAGCCTCCCCCAGCCTCCCTCCCCCCCCCCCCCCCCGTTCCAGCCTCCCCTCCACCTCCAGCATCCGCTCCACAGGGGCTGAGGGACTCTCGGCCACAGTAGTGAGCCTTCAAGGAAACAGATGGACGGGCACAGGGCATGTGCCATGTCTGTGATGCCCCAAAGGGAGCCTAGAATGACAGTGTGACTCCTCTGCTGTGACGTTGGCTGTGGTCCCGCCTGCCCAGGGTGGACGTGTGCCTGGAAGAGCCGCCGCACCGGCCCCACGCCGATAGCCTTTTCTAGAGGGTGACCTCGCTGACCTTAGTTCTGGGTTGGCGTCCCCCAAAGGCCCGGCACTCTAGAGGAGGCAGAGAGAGAGGATGAGCAGGATTCGAACCCAGGCCTGTCTGACCACCTGCTTCCCAGCCCATGGAGCTGCGGTGTCCTGCCGCTCCCTGTCACCTAAGCCTAACTCTGACTGTGCGTAAGTGACTGTGCCAGTTCCTTCTCCTGTGCATGACCTCATCCCCAGAGAAGCTGCTGGGCTGGGTCCGCCCAGATGGACCCAGGAACCCCCTGGGCGGGGACAATGGCTGCACCTTCAGGTGGGACCCTGGGAGGTGAGCCTGCTGAGGAGACCGGGAGGCCGACAGCTGACCTCTGAGAAGACGCTGGGCCGAAATTGGCCCTGCTGTCTGCCCTGTGGTCTGCTCACCCTCTGTTCCCTGGTTGAGCCAATGGTGAATCAGTAATCCCATCAGACAGGAGGGCTCAGCCACAGTGCACTGTTTGTGTCTCCCTGGGCCCGCGTCTCAGGGGGACAGAGGGACCGCTGGGGAGGGACCATTTTATCGTCTTAGTGCCCCTTCAGAGATATTGTTTTCCTATTGACAAGGGCCAAGGGGGCTCCATCCCATCTCTCTGGGTGGTGTGTCTACAACAGCTGCCGTCAACTAAATGTTCACGCCTGCCAAGCACTTTCACTCATTATCTCATTTCCCCGCCTTGGTGGCCACCCACGTGTCCACCAGGCCACCTTTCCACAGATGCTCACTGAGCCCCTCCCTGACCAGGCCCTGAGCCAGGCTGACAGGTGAAGGTCAGGACAGGGGGCAGGATAGGGACCCTGCCCAGGCAGGTCTGGCTTCTCCACTGCTTCAGCCTCCCAGGCCGAAATCAGGACCTTGGATTTGGACAAGGGCCGCCTGGGATGGGTGCAGCGTGGCTCGGTGTGTGCTGGGAGTGGGTGGGGGAGGCAGCAGGCGTCCATGTGGTGCTGGAGGTGGCGACGTGTGGTGGAAGGCTGCTGATGGCTGCTCTGGCTCTGCTCCTCCCTCCAGGTCAAGGAGATCCTGACAGCTCTGGGCTTGCTGTCTTGTGCCAACACGCGGACCGCAAGTCTCTCAGGCGGGCAGCGCAAGCGCCTGGCCATTGGGCTGGAGCTGGTGAACAACCCTCCCGTCATGTTCTTTGATGAGCCAACCAGGTACTCAGGAGCAGTGGAGGGGAGAGCCCCTGACCTCTGGGCCCGCAGATTTTATGGGGGGCCCTACTGTAGCTTCAGAAGTGAGAGGTGTGGGTCCTGCCTGCCCCATCTTGTTCTCCTCCTATTTTGGGGTCCCAGGGCAGAGGCCTTACTTGCCCCCCTCTCCCTGTCTGAGACTAAGAGACACCCATGGGCTTGGGCTTGCACACGGACCTACCCTGTGCACGTTGAATGTGGGCCTGGTTTGGGGCGGCGGGGGCTTGTTCCTGCAAACGTCTCATGGTGCCCCTTGCCTTGCAGCGGCCTGGACAGCTCGTCCTGCTTCCAGGTGGTCTCCCTGATGAAAGGGCTGGCACAAGGAGGGAGGTCCATCATCTGCACCATCCACCAGCCCAGCGCCAAGCTCTTCGAGCTGTTCGACCAGGTACACAGACCCCGCTGGGATCAGCCCCCGGGAACCTGAATTCTGGTACTCAGCTTCCCCTTAGTTCTCGGGGTTGTCTTCAGTGTTGAGCGGCCTTAGTGTTACGTTCCATGAGATGTAGGAGCCATAAGCCACTAAGGAAGGGGCCAGAAGAGCTGGCCAGTGTCTGCGCAGGGGCTCTTGTGTGGCCATGGGGGCTTGCTGAGTCCCTGTAGCCATTGCTGAGGCTTCAGGTTGCAATGGGGAAATACCTGTTTTACTGAATTAAGTGACAGATTATTTTATTTGTACAGACAGTCATTGGATTATGTCCAGCTCAACAGACTTCATTTTGTGGTTACGTCACCATCTTCCATTTATTTATTTTTTTGAAAGTTCTGTCATTTCGATGTATGTACATATGTACTTTATGGGTTTTTTAAAATTATTTTTTACTACAAGTAAAGGTCAGGAATTGTTATTTTATTTTATTATTATTATTATTATTATTATTTTTTTTTTTTTTTTTTTTTTTACTGTTTCACTTCATTACTACTGTATATGTGCTCCATGTGAGTGACATAGGTGCTTGTGTAGGTGGGTTCCTGACACAACCCAAGGACTGACTGTATAATATATTTTATAAATCTTAGGTTTTGATAATATAAGAGAGAGAAAAAATCCCAAGGGTTGAAATGTATAAGCTCATGAATCTTTCCCAAGCAGGTGGTTAGTTAGTTAGTTAGTTAGTGTGCAAAAATAATGTAAGAAAATAACTCAGAGCCTTATGATAACCTCAGTTTTCCCTGGCTCACCATGGATTTCCCTGTGAACTTCAACAGAGTCTGAAGTGGAGAGAGAGAGAGAGAGAGAGAGAGAGAGAGAGAGAGAGAGAGAGAGAGAAGGAGGGGGGGAAATAGGTTTATTGATAGGTGATAGATAGATAGATAGATAGATAGATAGATAGATAAGATTTGGTTAAATGAATGGATGGAGGGTGAATGGGTAGATGGATGGATGGGTGAGTGATATAGATGGGGGGATAGGTGGATGAATATATGGATAGAGGGATGGAAAGATGAAAGGGTAGATGGATGGGTAGGTTGGTGGAGGGTTGGTTGGTGGATGGATGAGTGGGTGAATGAATGGGCAGGTGGATGGATAGAAGGGTGCAAGGGTGGGTGGGTTGGTGGATGGATGGATGGATGGATGGATGGATGGATGGATATATGTATGTATATGTGCATGGGTGGTAGATGGATGTAGGAGTGGAGGTGAAAAGGTGTTGGATGGTGGATGGATGGTGGATTGATGGATGGACTGGTGGGTGGGTGGATGGGTGGTAGATGGATGTGGGAGTGGAGGTGTGATTGAGTAGGTGGTGGGTAGGTGGGTGGATGGATGTTGAGAGCATGAGGGCAGACAAGGTTGATGTTTACCTATCCTTGCTTTTTTCCAGCTTTATGTTCTTAGTCAAGGACAGTGTGTGTACCGGGGAAAAGTCTTGAATCTTGTCCCATACTTGAGGGAATTAGGTCTGAACTGTCCAACCTACCACAACCCAGCTGATTTCAGTAAGTATAACCTTGACTGGGAAGGAAAAGAAAGAGTTTTTTGTTTGTGTGTTTATTTGTTTGCCACTCCTGGTGGATTTTCACTTTACCAGGGGCCCTTGGTCAGGGCTACGTGAATAGTCCACAGATGGCTTAAGTGCCATCCTATGGTGGAACTTTAAAGGACAGAGAAAAAGAGGTTGTTTTCCCTCCAGAAAAAATGACCAAAAAAAGGGAGCTGTTGTTAGGAGCAATATTTTCTAACATCTCTTGTGTTAGTCCCAGGTTAAAGGAAGTTCTTTCTAACAAGAAATAACCTTGTGGCCCCATCACTCCAATCTCTGACTCTGCCTTCACGTGGCTTTTTTCTCCGTGTGTCTCTGTTGTTGGGTTCAGGGCCCATCCTAACTCCAGATCCATCCTATGGGTCTTTCACCTCAAGACCCATAACCGCTTACATCTGCAAAAACACATTTGTCAAATATGTCATATTCTGCGGTTCCAGGTGGACGTGACTATTTGGGGTATGCTATTCCACCCACTGCAACCCTCCTGGTCATCAGCACTTCTCATTCAATTGCTTTTCTTTCAAACATCTGGCCACACTCCCAGGATTTCGTATTTCCTACAACATCATCTCCCAAGTTATGTTCCATATGACACTGTTTCTGGGAAATACTTCTTTTCTTGAGCAAGAGTGTGGGAAAGGGAATGTGAAGGGAACAGCCAGCTTTGCTTAAAGGCAGTGGGACCGGGTCTGGTTTATAGTCACAAGAGAGAAGCATGGTTGGGGAAAGGTGTGCTGATTAGGGGAGGATGGTGAGGTCCAAGGCCTACAAAGAGGTGAGAAACTAGATGAACAGGAAGAGAAATAGGGTCCATGCAACCTCCAGGAAGTTCTAGAAAGGTCAGGCGTGGCTTCTCTCTCCTCCATGTCACCCGGAGGGAGGACTGGAGTGCACAGAGAATGGCGTTTAGGGAGGGGTGTGTGTGAGTGACCAGCAGAGCACATAGTGCTGAGCCCATGTGGCCTCCTTGATGAAAATGGGCCATCGCATCCTGGTTTATGAAAGGTGAGGCAGATGGTCCCAGACCTCAATGACCCCAGGGTGCCAAGCACTCTTCAGGCCCTGCCCACCCCTTTTTCCATAGTCCCACTGACCCAACCGTCACAGCTCTCATCACTCATGGCCAATCCCACGTGCACAAAGCGAGCTCTCTAAACAGAAATCCTGTACTATCTAACTCATCTTCCAGCTCTACTCTGACGCTTGGATGCCCTGAGGAGGCGTTCAGTAACTCTGGATGGATGCCTAAGTTCATAGAGAATGAGCTAATTATTTTCATTCCCAAGCTCCTGACATGAGACATGACCTTGCTGGGGGTTTAGAGCTAAAAGAACATTGGTAGCTACATGATTTGACCATATGACAGTGATCATGCACTTGTATACAATCAGTTAAAAATATTCCTGCTGGATTCATGGCTCCGTAGTTGCAAAAACGAATGAGGCCCACACTTCACATTGGCGGTCTCAGGCCGTGATCCCAGGTTTGGCTGACGGCACGCCCCTGTGTCTCATGCAGTCATGGAGGTGGCGTCCGGTGAGTACGGCGATCAGAACGGCCGCCTGGTGAGAGCCGTCGATGAGGGCCTGTGCGACGCTGACTGCAGGAAAGAGCCTCCTGCGGGGGATGGCGAGGTGAACCCCTTCCTCCAGCACCAGCCCTCTGAAGAGGTAAAGCCCACCAAAGGATGGAAGGGGCGGAGAAAGGTAACTCCACCCCGGCCCGGGAGAACCCTCGTTGCATTTTGCCCCTTGTGGCATGGTGCTCTTCCTTAGCCTTGAGGAACTGGGTCATGGGGTTGGGGGTCTCACCTTCTCTCCCTTCTTGGTGTGTCCTCAGAATTCCACTTCCACGGAAAGCTGCCACAGCGTCTCCGCCAACTGCCTCACCCAGTTCTTCATCCTCTTCAAGAGGGCCCTATTAACTACCGTGAGGGATTCGGTAAGCATGTCTACAGTCGCCTCTGGTGGCCAAGGAAGTTGCCGGCATTTCCGGGTGTATCTGTCCTGACTGTCTTCCCTCTATTTGCATCAGTCAGCATTCACTCTGCGATGCTGCTGTAACAAACACTCCCTCATATACCAGCGACTCTGACAGTAAATATTTGTGTTACTGGTTGGTTGGCTGAGCATTGTAACTCTGCCCCCTGTTTCTTCTCATCTTGGGACTCAGAATGGAAGGACAACTCCTTTCTAGAATGTGACAGAGGGAAAGTACAAGGGAGAAATCAAATGTAAAACTTCTGGTGGCAACTTGTCACTTGTGCTCACATTGCTCTGGCCAAAGCAAGTCATATGGCCAAGCATGTTGTCAGAGAGTGCACTTCTCCCTCAGGAAAGCACAGCAACGCATAGGGCACTGCGGCTGTGTGGAGGCTTATTGGGAAGGAGGTGTTGAATGGTTGAGAAGCAGACTAACATCTACCTTTAAGGTGGACAACCTGACAGCTCAATGGGCCTCTGAGACCTAGTTTGAAAAATGGAAGGGCTTTTAGCAACCCATGTCACAGCTCTTCAAGGGTGGCCTCTGATATATCCACCCTTGGTTCCTTTCTCCACCATCGCTTTCGCTTGTCCTCTCCTCTGAAGGCAGACAGACCTCGCCTGCAAGTTTTGAGCAAATCTGTTTTAACAGCAATAAAAGGCTGCCTCACTTATGCATGTGTGTGAGTTGGTTTAGGGTTGGAGGTTGGTTTTTCTGGAGGAAAAGGGCAGCATGAAGCATGAGGTCTGCCTTGGACCAGGTCTCCAGAGGCCTTGGACCTGTTGTTCCGTCTCTGCCCCATCCCCTGCTTCCAGGCGAGTGAGTAACAGCCAGGTCTGCCCCCAGGTCTTGATGCACCTCCGGGTCACCTCGCACATTGCCATTGGCCTCCTCATCGGCCTGCTCTACTTGGGGATCGGGAACGAAGCCAAGAAGGTCATGAGCAACTCCGGCTTCCTCTTCTTCTCCATGCTGTTCCTCATGTTCGCGGCCCTCATGCCCACCGTGCTCACGTGTGAGTGCCTGACGGGCCACAGACCCTCCTCTCCTTCCTCATCTGTCATTCCAACCCACAAACTGGGCACCGAGGTCATGGCTTGGTCAAGAAGGGAGTTTTCTGAACATATGTCTTGCTTTTAAAAAATATTTGAGGCCTAGTGCATGAAATTCATGCATGGAGGGGGGATGGTGTCCCTCAGCCTAGCCTGCACCCTCTCCACATGGAGGCAGCCATCTTTAACCACATGGGGGTGGCCATCTTGTGCATTGGAGTGACAGTCAATTTGCATATTACTCTTTTATTAGTTAGGATAATATTCTTTGTAGACAGATGCAGGTATTATTGTATTCTCTGTTAGACAAGAAAATGCAGAGCCTGTTTAAGCCACAGGATGGAAGGCTTTCACAGGGAGGAAGGCTGATGGGAGAGATTTCTAAAGAGGTTTTCCAATCTGGAGCCCCTCAAAGGCACTGTTTACCTCGTTGGTTATTAAGACAGCCCCGGGTCCAGCCAAGTTTGGAAGGGGACGAAGCCATTCTGGATAGATTTCCATGCAAGTCTAGGTTGCTTGCAGAGTCACGTGGGGCTGACAGTGCAGACAGCCTTGCTTCTGCAGGATGTCAGCATGAAGCTCCTCCCTCAATTGCCTGGAATTTCCATGGCCTTGTCCGTGGGAAGGAATCACATTGTCACAGTTAATGAGTGAGAATAAGTTGAGCAATAAGTGTTTTATTAATCGCTAAAATAACACTCATATTTATTATTGCATGGATGTCCTCCCCGCGATGAGTCCTCGGGTTATGAAAATGGATGGCGGTTTTCCTAGGCTAGTGAATCGGTCCTTATCTTCCCACCCAAACCCTGAGCCCCAGGATGTTGAAAGGCCCACGTCTCGGCACAGGCCGGGCTATCGAGCCAGCCTTTGGCACGCTGGGTATGTCTGCTTGACGCCTCCTCCGTTTTCCTGCCGCCTAGTTCCCCTGGAGATGGGCGTGTTTCTCCGGGAACACCTGAATTACTGGTACAGCCTGAAGGCCTACTACCTGGCCAAGACACTGGCCGACGTGCCCTTCCAGGTACGTCTGGGAAGGGGTGTGCTGGCGGAGGGGCAGGAACTCGCCTCGGACCCTGCAGACCCGGGTGGGAGATGGCGAGTTCCACGAGAGGCTGATGGGCCCTATGTTCCCAGATCATGTTCCCGGTGGCCTACTGCAGCATCGTGTACTGGATGACCGCGCAGCCGACCGACGCCGTGCGGTTCGTCCTGTTCGCTGCGCTGGGCACCATGACGTCCCTGGTGGCGCAGTCCCTGGGCCTCCTGATTGGAGCTGCCACGTCCCTGCAGGTACCAGCCAAGGAGATGCCTTCCTGCCGCCCTGGGGGACTCAGCACCGCCCGCTCCTCCTTATCCTGCCCTAACTTCCTAGATCAGCTTCTCCAGGTCAGGGTTTGGGTCAGGATGCAGTGTCCTGGCTGGTCACTATTGGCACCTCGACAGCAGCAGGTACCCAGATGTGGCGCTTAGTGTATGCCAGTGCTGTGCTCAGCGCTTTCCACGTAATAGCTCGTTTAGTCCCCAGCACACCCCTGAATTAGATGCTGTGCTATCCCCATCTTACAGGTGCAAACACTGAGGCCCAGAGAGGCAATGCGATTTGGTGGGGGTCACACAGCTGGCTCTTGATGCCTGGGTTTTGTTGCCTCAGGGGATCCACTGGCCCATCCCTCCAACCTCCTCCATTGCACCCCACATTCCCACCCTATCTGAGTCCCTCCACGTGCCCCTTCCAGACTCCTGGTCCCACCCCCACACAAACACATGTGCATTTGCCGTTTCCGCACCACGTGACTTCAGGGAGCTCAGGCCAGGCCTTTCCTTCACAGCTAAAGGCGGAACTAGGGTAAATCTCGCACCAAGAGCCGGCTGCTCACTCCCCAAACCAGACGCTTCTCCACGCCATCTGGCCCGTGATGACCCATCCTGAAGACCGGTCCTTTCTTAGCGGTCCCGGGGACTGTCCAGGAATATGGCCTCCAGGGGCCACTGCAGAGGCAGTTGAGCGGGACATAAGTTCTCTCTGTGTCCCCCCAGGTGGCAATCTTCGTGGGCCCCATGACGACCATCCCCATCCTCCTCTTCTCAGGATTCTTCGTCAGCCTTGGCACCATCCCAACCTACCTGCAGTGGATGTCCTACATCTCCTACGTCAGGTAGCGCGTGTGTGTGCGTGTGTGTGTGCGTGTGCGTGTGCGTGTGTGTGTGTGTGTGTGTGTGTGTGTGTGATGGTCGTGGTGGGGGGACCCTGTATAACTTGGAGCCTTCACAGTGACAGAGGGAAGAGGACTCTTGATAGCCTGCAGATGCTCACCAAAGCCACATCTTAGCTGTCAGCTAAATGCCGACACCATTCCTTTATCACGGTCGCAGAGGATCAGTGCAGTTAGTTTTGTCCTGGTTTTGTGTGTCCCGCCCTCACCAACACACACAACAAGGGTAAAATAAATCCTAGCTGCTCGTACCCTGAGGAGCCCAGGTGGGCCCGTTGTTTGGCCCTTTGGAGATCTGCCTGTAGGGGGGGGGGCGTTTCCACCTGTTAGGCACTTCATTCCTCTCTGAAATAAACACGTTCCTGAATATAATAAATCCTAATAAGAAATCTGGTGGAATATTTAAAAAAAACAAACAAAAAAAAACAATAACAAAAAAACAACAGTGTGGCTCAGTGGTTGAGCATTGACCTATGAACCAGGAGGTCACACTTTGATTCCCAGTCAGGGCACAGGCCCGGATTGTGGGCTCCATCCCCAGTAGGGGAAGGCAGCTGATCAACGATTCTCTTTCATCATTGATGCTTCTATCCCCCTCTCCTTTCTTCTGTGAGATCAGTAAAAATATATTACATTAAGAGTCCTCTTCCCTCTATCACTGTGGGAGAAAAAAAAAAGGAATCCAGTGGGAAGTGGGTATGACTACAACACCCTAACTTTGGACACAAGTATTCTGGCGCATGGGCGCTGGGTCCAGCTGCATGCTCCGCGCCCAGGGGCCGTCTGGCACGTAGGCCTGAGGGCTGCACTTGTCTCCAGTGCTTTTTGATTTGGTGACACGCAGATCCCACCTCGGAGCAAGCTTTTCTTCCCTAGGATGTCAGGTTAGACCCAGGTGTTTTGTTCTGAAAACAAAGCCCCTGTCCAGAGTTTCAGCAGCTTGTGCGTGCGCCAACGCCGGGAAACCCTACCCCGTGCCTTTCTCCCCAGAGTTAGCATTTTCCTTCCGACAATGTAGGGCTGGCGGGGCACAGTGGAGGGGGCAGAGCGTGTTTTGTTAGGTGCTGCTTGGAAGGCTACCAGACATTCTATTATATCAAACTTTTATTTTTTTAAAATATATTTTTATTGACAGAGAGGAAGGGAGAGGGATAGAGTCAGAAACCTTAATGAGAGAGAAACATCGTTTAGCTGCCTCCTGCACACACACACACACACACACACACACACACACACACACACACCCTACTGGGGATGTGCTCGCAACCAAGGCACATGCCCTTGACCGGAATCAAACCTGGGACTCTTCAGTTTGCAGGCTGACACTCTATCCATGGAGCCACACCAGTTAGGGCTATATCAAACTTTTTAAAAGTATGTACCACCAGAAGTAATCCGAGTGGTTTTCAATTCATTTCCCTGATCGAATCCCTACGATTGGTTTCGTTTGGAGGACATGAAACGGGAAAAACGTAGTGAAGCTGCCCGTGCGATCATCTCAGGGATGCTGGGAGATTAGGAAGTATTTTGTGGGGCGAGGGAGGGGAGAGGAGCCGACTGGGACCTCGGGGAAGGCGGAGGGTACTTTGCCCTGGGCACACGGAGGCAGAGACAGGGACGGCGTGAGGGCGTCTGGTCGCCTGGACAGAGCCTTCCTCAAGCCAGCGCTTTCCCCCCACGCAGGTACGGGTTCGAGGGGGTCATGCTGTCCATCTACGGCATGGACCGCGCGGACCTGCACTGCGACGTGGAGGAGACCTGCCATTTTCAGAAGTCGGAGGCCATCCTGCGGGAGCTGGACGTGGAGAACGCCAAGCTCTACATGGACTTCATCGTCCTGGGCATCTTCTTCATCTTGCTGCGCATCATCGCCTACTTCGTCCTGAGGTACAAAATCCGGGCCGAGAGGTAGAGCTCCCGACTGCCGGCAGACAGGAGCGTCGGACGCCGCTGCCAGGGCAGCTGGCAGGATCCTGGCGGCCAGCCTGTGCCCGAGGACCCGGGATGACTGTGACCCGGCCCCTAGCCACCGCGTCTGGCTCGTGGGTGCCACGCGCTGGACAGCTCTGCCCCGGGAGATGGATCTTCTCTCCATTACCCTTCCCAGCTTTACCCAGGAAGAAGATGTAGAAAGGATAATTTTTCACGTGCAGAATGTAAAACGCCCACCCCCGGGGCAGCGTTGTAACCCGCAGCAGAGCTGGCGACGAGGCGTCCCTGGCCACACCTCCCTCAGGGCCAGGTAGCTCTGGCCCCGGGCGGGGGCCGCGAGCAGCCCCCATGGTCTGATCACCGCGCAGGAGGCGTCCTGGGAGCGAGGTGGAGAGGACACCGGTTCTGTTTTATGACCTGTTTTTCATAGTTCTCATATTTCTACAGTGTGTCTCTTTTTCCAACGAGAAGTCGCTTTCCAAGCCAAAGGCCTGTGAATGTCATTCATTTTAAGAAGCGGGGTCTCTTCCGCCCTGTGGGGGAGTGCTGTGCAGGGTGACCCGGCTTCGCTGACAGGCAGAACCCGTGAAAGGTGCAGGGGCGGGCCCCACGTGGAGAGCCTGGGGAACTGTATGCGCGAAGCTGTGCGGACATTTTTTAAAGTTACACAAAGAGTGGGAAGGCGAAGTTGGCCAACTCTTCCCCAGTCTTTTGTTTTCCCCGTGCTTCTTATTTTAAGCAAAATATATTGTTTCTTTCTTCCTAGCTTTCTGAGCACTTTAATTTTTGGTTGCTGTTAATCCTCACCCGAGGATATCTTTCCACTGAGTTTTAGAGAGAGTGAAAGGAAGAGGGAGAGACAGAGAGAGAAAGAAACATCGATGTGAGAGAGACACACTGATGGGTGGCCTCCCACACACATCCCAGCCAGGGCCTGGCATTGAGTCTGCAACTGAGGTGCATGCCCTTGATCAGACGACGGGCCAACGCTCTATCCACTGAGCCAAACCAGCTGGGGCTGAGCACCTTAATTTTGCCTAAAATATTCTAGGAGACCCACCCTGTTGAGTTTTTACAAGCATTTTCCCTTTCCTTATCTATCACATCAACTACCTCCACTGAAGCTGGGCTGAGGGACACCCAGGGGTGAATGCTGAGAGGTCCCGGGTGCAAACGTGAAAGATGAGCTGACTGCCGGAGATGGAAGCTGCTGAGCCCCCATTAGAATCCAAGGCCCTTGCAGGCCCCCGGATTCTGAGTGTGGCCCGGTGATTCTGGTGGCAGCTCGGCCGTACCTCCCTGTCGGTGTTTGGTTTGTGCAGCCGTCTTCCCAGTGACGTCACCACACGCGGCGATCTCTCTAGGGCAGGAGCCGTGGTATCTGCAGGGCGACAGCCTTTGGCTCCCTGCCAGAGCTCCTGGCTGCCTGTCCGCCCCAGCAGTATAGTATCCACTGGGTAGGAGGTGCCTCTGGTCAAAGAGGGTCTGAAGGAAAATGGCATTGCTTTCCCTTCTAGACCATCACTGTCCCAGAATCAGGGTCCCCTGACGAGAGATTGTATGTTTGTGGGCAAAAGACGCATGAACCTCTCGGACCCTCGATGTCCTTTTCTGGATCCTCGGTTCTGTCCCCCAATGCGTATTCCCCACTTCGAGAATGAAGAGAGTTCAGTTTTTACCTGCACACGGATTCGATTTGTCGATGCTTAGGGACCTCCTTTACACCTGTAGACCCTTTTTAGTAAATGAACACAATCCAGGTGGACTATCGTATACTTTTAAATCCACCTGCCCCACACACATAGAGCAGCATTGCCTCCCAGGCCATGCTCCTCAACCAGGGTCAAACTCAGCCTCTGCACAAAGACAGATTAGCCCGTGAGACACCACACACAGGAAGATGCGCCCAGGGATAGCCTTGCGGGGCACAGAGTTGGGGAGAGGAGACAGTCCTCAGGCTCACCCCAGAATCGCATCAGCTGAGGTCAGTGTTCCAGGGCCTCTTCCCCTCCGCGTCAGCCCCTGGGCTGTGGCTCGGTGATCCTACAAGGACATACATGCCAGGAGCTGCGCTGAGAGACAACCATCTCATCTGCAGAGCCATTCTCTGAGCCAGCAGTGTCTTGTCTCAGCCATTGCAGAAGGAGACTGCGAGATTCCTTTAGACTCACAATCTCATCTCCAAGCACACCCAAGCCCGCAGAAGGAATATTTCCATAGGAGCGCATGCTCCCTGCATGTCAGTCTTTTGCTGTTAGCTCATCCCTTAACAGATGAGCAACTGATTGAGCTTCACCCTCCCCAACCCCACCCCACCTCCTCTCTTTGGGGACAAGAGGGCTGTCAGGGGCTAGAAGGGAAACCCGTGTGCATAGTGACCAGGGCTATTTTTTGAAGGATGCTCAGTGGGGTGTCGCAGGTGGACTGCCAGCACCCAGGCTAATTGGCCTGGGAAGACCTAAAGCCGTAGTGTGTGAGTGGGGGTCACCCCTAGGATGCTGCTGCCTTCACCCCAATTCAGCTCTCAGCGAGTGCCCTTCATTAGAAATGGGCGCCCTCCAGGGCAGGCAGGCAGCAGGGGCGGGGGGTGGGGGAGAAGGGGGGCATGGCCAGGTGCTCCAGACATTTCAACCTGCAGGGCACCAAGGCTGGCAGAAGGGCGGGAAGGTCCCGGGTCCCAGGACCAGGAAAGAGCGGAATTCGAGTCCCAGTGTGGCCCCCAAATCTCCATTTCTTTTTTTCTTTCTTTGCCCCCCTGCTCCTGTTAAGAGTGTACAGATGTGTGTGAACATGTCTTATGAGGATAAAATGCAATGCTAGCGTAGGGGCTATTCATTCTGGACTTCCTCTCAGCAAACGGATAGCTGAGATGGGAGGGTGCCCATGCCCCTCCCCTCCAGCCGCCTTGCCCAGGGGCGTCCCGAGCTGGCCTGGGGCTGAGCCTCCTTGGTCCTGGGTGGGCTGTGCCTCCCTCGGCCCTGGCCCGGCCTTGGCCTCCTCACGCAGCTCGCTATGGGCGAGCTTGGGCAGAGAAGGGCTGAGGGTGTGGTACGCACACTGACGCACACACGCTCACGTGCTCACCTGCAGGCGTGTGCCAGGCTGTGTGTCACAGTATTGTTCTGTGGTGTTTCCTTCATCCATGAATCCTCAATCTCTCTTTACTCAGAGAAGAAGACAAAACATTCCCTCGCTTCCCGCCTGCCACCCAGATGGTAGAGCAGGGCCCGAACCACGAGGGAGGTCACCGTTGCCAGCTACGTGGCAGTGTGACCAAAAAGTAAAACAAAACAGCTTGGGGGAGGGGAAGGGGAGGGGAATGCAGAGTGTATGAATATAAAGTTAGATACTGCCGAGAAATGATGACTACTAATAAAATATTTTATATAAAGCTTTTTTTAAAATTTTTATTGTTCACTGTTAAATGCTTCAAATACAGGATGATTTGCTTGAATTTGGTCAAGTGAAACGGACCTTGAGGTTGTGTTGTGAATCCATTGGCTGCACTCTTAGGAAGAATTCGGGTTCATTACTCAGTGTTCCGGTCTGACCCCTATTGCAAAGAATCGCCCTCCTCTCTTGGAAACATGTGTGTTTTACGTTGAACTGTCTTAAAGTTTTGCGGTTTTCCCCCATCCTCCCAGGCCCATCACCCACTTTGCCACCTTGTTAATGTGGGCCATGACTTCAGAAGGTGCCAGGCCCTAAGAGCCTGGTGCATCTCGCCCCTCCACCCCCAGCCTTCCCTTCCATCCCCTTCAGCCTAGCAGTGGTCTCTGTGGACACGGTCTCCATGGGCACGGGCTCCAGGCAGAGGGACAGCCTCCTTTGTTGCTCTGGGGTCTGGGGCACCCGTCTCAGGCTGCGGCCTCTGTATGGGGCGGCTCCAGGGAGCACCCCCCAGAGACTGGCCCAGTGGAGCTGAGCTGCACCCAGAGGAGCCTGGATCTACAGCGGCAGGAGCTCCCAGGCCTGCGCTGTGGCCGGAGTTTGCAGGCAGCGGAGCTCTGGCCTCAGCGGTCACCCTGCCCTCCCTCCCTCCTAGGACAGAGAGAGAGCAGGGTCTTACGAAGTCACGGAACCCACGGCCCCTGCCGCCCTCCTGCGTGACAGGGAGAGAGAGGTGGTGAGCTCCCTATAAGGGACAAGCTGGTGATGGCAATGCCTGCGACCGAGCCCCCTGCCTCTGAAGTCCCTCCCTCGGTCCAGCGCATGTCACAGTCCCTCTGGGTCACTGCACGTGGCCTCTCACATCAGGGAGATTCCTCTGGGACAATTTTCGGGCCTCTGTGGGGCCGGGATCAGGGGAGAAGCGGGGCGCCCCCAGCTCTGGCACACGCATTTCACACTGGCAGCCTGTACTCACCCCATTGCCTTCTGGGCAGGAAGGCAGTGTGAAGAGTTTGGGGGACCTTGTAAGCCTCCTGCTGTTACCTTTCCTGATGGGAGTGCTTTGTCATATTACATGCGGCGGGGGCCCAGGTGAGCTGGGCAGAGATGCTGAAGCCTGGGGGGCAAGCATCTGAGCCGTGAGGGGTGACCGCCCCCCCCCTCTGGCCTGGAGAATGCACCATTCTCCAGTTCCCTGAAGTGTCCCTTGAAGGAGATCTCGGGAGCGGGGTGGCTCTTGCTGCCAGCACCTAAAGTGACTTATTGTCCTTGCACTTCAACTGCCCTGAGGCCTGGCCCACACCTGCCCTTCCTCCTGGCACAGCTGTGGGTCAGCACAGGGAGCTTTCCAGAAAACAGCCTTTTCTAAACGGGGCTTTGCCGGAGCGCCAGGCATACCCACCGCTGGGGGAGTTAACCAAACCCTCTCCCCTGTGCGCCCCCATGGCCCTCTCCTGCCCGGGGACAGATCAGGCCCTGCGGGGAGGCAGAAGCAGTGACCATGGGGCTGTATTGTTGTAGGGCCTTTGCAATCTTTACAGCTCCATCCGGGGCTCCCGGGGGTCCCTGTCCCACGACCTTGGGAAGCACAGACTGCCCCGGCTTAACCGGAACTGTCTCCTCTTTCAAGTCCGCAGCCCATTAAAAACGGTGGGCAAGGTCGCGCCGTTCAAATTGCTGGTCCCATCCACCACCAACCCCACAAAGGAGTTTCCATTCTCACAGTCACGATCCCCGAGGGAGGGACCCGGGGAGAGGTTTCTCAGCAGAACGTGTACGTGTGGGAAGTTAACCTGTGTCCCCGGCGGCCCTCCGCTGTCTGCTCTCCCCGTGTGGCTGGTGGGCACAGCCCCGCCGACCGTGGCTGAGTCTGTTGTGAATCGCCGTTGATGATCAGCTATTTCAAAGTTTTCCCTTTGTTTTTCCTTCCAAAGCAAGAGTCAATGCAAGTAACCTTTTTTAACCAGCGTGCAAACGTGTGCACACACCTGTCTGTGTAATATAGGATTATGGAAGCCCTGTTTTGTATAAGACTGTAAGCGTAACTTCACTTTGGTGTAGCCACATTCTCTAGGAAATAGAGTGGCTTGAGCGCTGTGAGAGGTGGGCACTGTTGTAGGTAAACTCGGCATATATACATACGTACCTACATATATGTCTATGTCTATGTCTATGTCTATATCTATATATCTTAAATAACCTGGGCTCCCTGGGCCCTTGTTCTGGCTGTGTCACTCCACTGGGACACAGGCCCGGGGAGACTCCAGATGTGAGATCTAACCCAGACCGAACGCACCACTGCTCGGCCTGATCTATTTCTGTAGGGTTACCTTCTTAGATTTGTACTTGAACTTTGTCTCCTGATAAATTAGATCCATTGATGACAATGTGACCTAGGTCAAATAAAGCATCTTTGTTTTCAGATTCCGTTTCTCGCTTGCTTGCTTTCAACCACACCAGCGCTCACACGGCAGGAGGTGGGAGCCTGCGTGAGGCCAAGCTGGAGGACTGTCTTCCCCTTCTCACGCCGCCCTCGCTCTAATGCAGCGGTTTCTTGGGCAGGTGTCATGCTGGGTCCCAGTGAAGTGGGGGAGAAAAGTAAGAGTGACATCAGTGGTACACCATCCACTCCCCCCTGCTCCCCTTCCTCCCCCCGCTTCCCGCCACCGGGGGCTAGGTGGCAGGTAGCACAGCGTCACGTGCCTTTCCATACATTATCTAATTTAACAGACATCCTTGGGGCCAGAGAGCCACCACCAGCTCCATTTCTTAGATGAGGAAACTGAGGCTCAGAGACTAGATAACTTGCAGAGTTCAGATGACGGTAGTGTAGCCCCTGACCCCTTCAGCACACTCCTCATCTTGGGAGGAGACATGGCGAGCAAAGAAGAGAGCCCATCTTGTCACACGAAGTGGCTAGAGGGGTGGAGGGAGTGGGGGAACGGCAGGGAAACTCCTTCCAGACGTGTGGTTAGCGGGTAAGATGATGGACAAACGTTCCCAGTTGTCAGCAACACCCCTCCTCCCTGTGCCTTTGAACGCTGAAGAATTCTGGAATAGAATGATGCATTTCCATGAAATTCCAACACGTCCTGAAACAATACACAGCTGCCCAGCCAACCCGGAAGGGACCGTTGCCAAGGACATGTGGAAGCAACGCCTTTCCTGACCAATTGCCCTTACATCCAGGAGGAGGCGAAAGGCAGCTATACTACTTGGCACAGGAAGTAATTAACAGCTATATTGGCCTCAGAGCACATGTGTGTGCGTGTGTGTGTGTGTGTGTGTGTGTGTGTGTGTGAGGGCTCCTGTGTATCTCCCCTTTCACCAGCAGCAAGGGGTCTTCGCTTGGGCAAATCAAGGTTCTCATTCCTGGAAGGTTCTAGAAATGTATAACATGTTCAAGTCAACGAGGAAAGTATTTGATACCGAAATGATCCCTGGGTCTTTCAGAGCCTGGCTCATTATCTGGATTCACCCTGAGCTGCTGGGGGATGAGCAGTCTAGGGGCACCCTGAGCAGGAGGCGAGCTGTTTGATGAGCAGGTAAAGGCCCCTGGGGCCATGGGCAGTCGCTGGTGGTTGAGTGCCCAGGTGCCCCAAGTCCTCCAATGATGCTATACTGCCCGCACTTCCCAGTTTGAACCTTGGCAAGGTTGTGCTCTAAAACAAACTTCTCTGTTTCCTCATTTCCAAAGTAAGAGTAAATACAAGATTACTCACTGCACTTTGAGTTTTTGTTGTTGTTGTTGTTGTTGTTTTTAAAGTTCCTGTCCTGGTTGGTGTTTCTCAGGTGTTAGAAGGTCAGCCCGTGCACTGAAGGGTCATAGGTTCAATTCCCAATCAAGGGCACGTATCTGGTTTGCAGGTTTGTTCTCCAGCCCCAATCAGGGTGCATGCTGGAGGCAACCAATTGATGTTTCTCTCTCTCTCTCTCTCTCTCTCTCTCTCTCTCTCTCTCTCTCTCTCTCTCTCTCTCCCATCACCTCCTCCTTTTCACTCTCTTTAAAAATCAATGGAAAAAATATACTTTGGTGAAGATTAACAACAACAAAAAATTTCCAGTCCACCCTGTAGCATTTCCTACCCCCAAATTTAAAAACTGGTTAGCACTCACTGGGTCCTTAAATAACCTCAACTGTCCAGAGTCAAGAATGCCTTTTACATTCCTCAGGGAAGGCCAGACACACACCCCTTGGCCCCTTCAGTGGGTCACCGAGAACTCAGGGACCACACTGGGCTCGGTGGGATTTGGTGTAAGCCAGTACTTAGAAGTTAACTATCCAAGTTCAGTGTGTCAGCATTTCAGCCTTTCATTCTAAACCTAAAAAACTATGATGGACCTTTAAGTAAGGTGGAGGGCATGTCCACCAGTTTCTTTACCCGGTGTCTACTGCTGCTTGTCATGTGAATTAGAGGGGAATGACTGGCAGGTGCTGTCACTCAGCCGTCTTCTAGGAGGGCTCCTGCCCTAGCGTATCCAGCGCGGCTGGCCACCTCGCTGCAAACCCCTGGGCCAGCTCCTGCCTGGCCCCTGTCTGCTTCCTCCTCTCGAAATGGGATGTAGGCGATGACAGGGGACACCTCTCCCCCGGTGGGCTTGTGAGGGGCATTCAAGTCTCAAGTCCCCATGGAGACTATGTCTCCCGGGCCCCATCACCCACACCAGGCCTTTGGCCTGTGTCTTGCCGACACCCTCCTGCCAAATACCCACCCCACCCCCCTTCCCCCAGGAGCACACGTACAGTCAAGCTGGGTTGACAGACTTGCGGCAAGGAACGCCGCACTTGTGGGCACCAAAGTAGGAAGATGTTAGGAAGGACTCAGTGTAGGATTTGGGCTGCGTTAGGTGGTTTGGGGGAGGTTCAAGGAAACAGGGCTTAATCAGAATCGAATGCTTTAGGGGGTGAGGGCAGCTGGGTCTTGGGTATCTTAATAACCCATCTAGAAACCAGGCTGCGGCTGAGAGGGTAGGAAGTCGCGGTTACTCCTGTCAGCCAGCAGAGGGCGCAGTGTGGGTTGGACTTCCCACCTGTGCTCCTTGGTCTGAGATGTCCCTGGACGGGCTCACTTCCAAGGCCCGAAGGTGCTAGAAAGGACGCAGGGCTTAGGACATAAAGACCTGGACCTCCTGGCGAGGCGCCTCTCAGCAGGGACTCCTGGACAGGTTCCTTCTCTGCAGGACAAGCAGAGAAATCTCTCTGAGCAGGTGTCTCTTTTCCATGGGAAGGATGGCTCAGATCAAGACCCCTCACCCTGCCGTCCGTGGACAGCACTGCTGTGTGGCACCATGCAGCATGACGAGGGTGTGGTAGAATTGTCCTGTGTTTTTAAGAGAGTCCCATTGACGGGAACAGCAGGGGATGCTCAGCCTGAGTGAGTGTGCACACCCGTCTGTGCTCGCTGAGCTGCCTTCCCTGGGGGGTGTGGGGGGGCCTGCTGTCCATGGAACTGAGTGTCCCAGGCAACAACTCTCCATCGAGGGGTTGTTAACACTTCCTGGGAACTAAATGGGATCTCCCAGCTGGCCCTGCTTCACTTATTCCGATAGCCGGGTCTATTTTCAGAAGAAAGAAAGCAAGAGGTGACCACCCGAGGGGAACCACACGTTAAACTTGACTTGCAAATAAACACAAAGAAGGGCTGCTTTGTAATATGCTTTTATCAGCTTTCTCTCCCTTGAGAAAGACATTCCTGGTATCATTTACGAAACTTAAGGTGCCCATTTGACATGTCTTAGCTCAGCCTGCAGGGGCAGGGACCTCTGAAGGTGGCTCGCCCTCCCCATCGCGTCTGCTCTGGGTCTGAGGCCTGCACAAACCGGTGCAGCCGCTTAGGGGTATTTTCTGCTCCCGCTCCCCAGGCTGGGGCAGACCCTCTGCCCCCAGAGGCTGCGACACCCCCCCCCTCCCTGGTCCCTCGTCTGTGACACACTGAGAAGAGAATGGGAGAGACGCTGCAGAAAGAAAGCACAAAACACAAAGTCTCAGGAATGGAGACCTGGCCTCATGCTGAGCGGGGATCTTTATTTTTTAAACCATCGGGCCCTGGGCATTAGCGTTCAGCTAGAGCCTGGCCAGGAGTGGGGGCTAGCAAAGCAGAGAGGAGCAGGCGGGACGACCGCGTGTGGACATTCACCTCCCATGGCGTCCAGGTCGGTGGGCGTGGCTTCAGAATGTGCATTCTGGAAGCAAAGCACAGCATACGTTACCGGGAGCGGGTCTCCTCTCCATCCCCAGCTGCCCAGCTTCTCAAGGTCAAGCCAGGCTCCAAGGTCAACGCCTTATGCTGCATTCTCTCTTTTCTTCCCCCTTACCCCCCCTCGGAGATCAGCCACATGCCCACTGGGCCCTGGGTGGGGGAGGGCAGAGGATCAATGAGAGGAGCCTCTGCGGGCCACCCTGTGCCCAGGAAGGGGTGCAGCCCCCTCCGGATTATCCTGGGACAAAGGGCAAGAGTGGCCCCTGGGGCGCTGCCTCCAGGAAGGTGTCCTCCTGAGAGGTGAGCTGGCACTTGGCTGCCAGATGGCTCACAGTGACCTCTGCTCCCAGGGTGTGTGAGGCGGGGCCGATGGAACCACCCATGTGCATGCCATCTGTCACTGACAGGGGGTTCCCGGGTGGTTATCTTGCACCCCACTGTGTCACCGAGGGAGGGGGGCAGGGAGGGGATGCACTTAGGATGGGGTGTGGAGACACCTGGGCACCTGCCTGCACGTCACCATGCAGGTGTTGGTTTGCTGATGGGCCCAGCTTTCCAAGCCCACTCACTCCATGTCCAGTCCCTCCAGGACAGAGTTTATCTTAGTTCCTCGATAGAATGCCCTGACTTTGCCACCTTTTTGAAACAATTGCTTTTGCATTCTTGCACAAACCGCTGGGCAACAGGACCGCAGGGAGCTGGTGGCTGGCGGCCCTGGCATGAAGCCTCTGGCTGAGGTCTCCGCCAGTGAGCAGCCACGGCACCGGGTACCCTGCCCAGGGCCCAGGGCAGGCGGCCTGCTGGGGACCGGGAGGCTCCGCACGTGCCCAGAAAGGACCCGGCGCCCGGGGAGCGGCTCACCTGTGGCCTGCAGAGGCTTGAAGCACCAGGGCACCTCGGGGATGCTCGAGTCGAAGCAGCAGCCCCGGTTGTTGCAGTGCTCGGGGGTGACCTCGGGGTACGCGCAGTCCACCCTGTCCTTGGGCGGGATGGCACACTGGCTCTCCACTGTCCCAGACAAAGCCCGGTCAGCGGCCAGCGCCCCGCTGGCTTGAGGTGGGTCTGCAGGCTCCGCTTGGCAAGCCTGCACCCTCTTCCCTCTCCCCTCTCCCCATCTGAGTTCAGAGGGTGTGACTCCCTCCCCAGAATTACCCTCTTTCTGTGTAAATATTCAAAGAAAAATGTCCCGCAGGGGACTGGCTGTCACCTTGTCAGGAAGTCACTGCGGGCTGTGTCCCCGCAGGCTGGCAGGGGCCCTGGAATCAGGGCCCCCTGAACCAGAAATAGGTTCCCTTTGTTTATCTACAAGAACCCCTCTCACTTAAATGAAAAGGTTGATGGGGGATATGCATTTAGTAGAGGGAGTCACAGCACACACTGAGCCTTCCGCTTCCTTCCGGCACCCACCTGTCCCCGTGTGTCCTGAGGTCTCCAAGCCTGAGGTCTCAGGTCCACCGGGCCTCAGCACCTAGCCACGTCTGCTGAGGACGCCGGATAGACAGCGCACGGAATCTGCTCTGTCCTCACCACTAGCTGCCGGTCAGGCTGCAGCTCCTGACTCCTGGGTTCCCCAACATTGGAATTGGCTGGGGACCTTGAAACACCCCTTCCCCCGCCCCCTAGACATTCAGACAGAATCGCCGCAGCCTGGGCTCCGGTGAGGCTAACAGCAACCAGTTTGGGAAGGGCTGCCTGTGGCACAGTTTGGTAGGGAACCTGATAAAAGCCACCCCCTAATTTCTTCAAGCCACACACACACACCCCACCCGGAGGTGCACTGCAAGGATCATTCTGGAAGTCACCCTGGTCATAGGTCTGTCCTTTCTGTGGGGTGCAGTGGGGCTGGGTGCTGGCTGCCAGCCTCCAGCCCCGGGTTCTGACCTTAAAGGGCAGGGTGCCTTAGTCTGTTATTAACGCCCTGAGCCTCAGTTTCCTTAGCTCACATGGGGACAGCAAGATCCAGTTTATAGAGAGAAAAGTGAATCTGCTAAACAGCAATCACCCAATGCATGTGGGGTCTGGTCACCTTCCTCAGGTTCCCCCAAACCCCCGAGCATGGGTCTTCGGTGTCCCTTCCCCTCGCCCGGGTCCCCGCTGCCGCCAGCCCCACGTGATACTCACACAGGCCCACGTACTGCGCGGACGAGCTGGAGGTCCCCAAGGCCAGGACCAGCGCCAGCAGCCAGAGCGCTCTGGCCTCCATGGTCACGGCAGGTTCTGGGGACCCGGCTGCTCAGAGCCCTCGTTTAAACCCCTGTGTTTGCACAGCCTTCAGGGCTCTGTTTGCTTGGGGATGAGCCTTCCCTGCAGCTGGTCGCACCCGCTTTTCTTGGCACCTGATTGTCCAGCCCCCGGAGGCCTGGCTCCCTGAGCAGAGAGGGTGGGGCGCCCCCACGGGGGTGCCTAGGGCTGACGTTACTCCCTGAGGGAGCAGGGCTGTGCCTCCCCAGGGCAGCCTGGCCAGGAGGAGAGAAGATGGGGCTGACCATCGGTACCAAGAGCCCATCCTGGCAGAGTCCGGAAGGCTCCCTCTGCAATGACAACAGTCCCCAGGCCACTTAGTCCCCCCAGGTCAGCCCTGGGTCGTGCGAGGACAGGCAGCAAGCCCCACTCAGGTAATTCGTGTCTGTGACTTTATTTCTCTCTCCCGGCTCCTGCAAGGTGCAAATTCCTTTCCTTCCTTTTTGGCATTTTTTTCCAGCAAAGAAATACGTTTATTATTAATTACATTTAAATAAATGTATTAAGTAAAGTTATTCGGTACATTTTTGTTGTTGTTAATCCTCACCCAAGGATTTTTTTCCCCCTGTTGATTTTTAGAAAGAGTGGAAGGGAGGAGGAGACACAGAGAGAGAAACATCGATGTGAGAGAAAGACATGTGCTCTGATTTAACCTGCAATCAAGGTAACATGCTCTTGACCGGAATCAAACCCAGGACCTGTCAGTCCTCGGGCGGAGGCTCTATCCATTGAGCCAAACTGGCTAGGACTATCTATAATAATAAAAGGGTAATATGCTAATTATGCTGGATGTCATTCCGGACGACCTTCCAGACAAAGCCGGGGCTACAGGGAAGCCCAGTCCCAGGTGCCAGGGGGAAGCAGGTGCCGGCAGCTGGGGGAAGGAAGGCCTACTCTTGCACAGATTCCATGCATCAGGCCTCTAGTTCAATATATTTTAATAAAAATGTAATATATGCAGTTGGTTTTTAAAACCAGAAAGTGCAAAAGTCCCCTCCTGTTTAGCAGTGTTCGTGTTTAATACTTTCTTAGATGTTTTTCCAGAAATGTTCTCTCTAGATCTAAGCACACTTTAATATATATGTGTATATATATATATATATATATATATATATATATATATATAATTTTTTTTTATTTTACAGAGAGGAAGGGAGAAGAATAGTTAGAAACATTGATGAGAGAGAAACATCAATCAACTGCCTCCTGCACACTCCCCACTGGGGATGTGCCTGCAACCAAGGTACATGCCTTTGACCAGAATCTAACCTGGGACTCTTGAGTCCGCAGGCTGACGCTCTATCCACTGAGCCACACCTGTTAGGACATAAGCACACTTTTAACCCAAATGGGAGCTCGCTAGATGTGTTTGCCCAGCTTGCATTTTCTTTCAATGAAGGCTATATCTGGGTAAGTGTTTTGTAACAGCACGTCTAAATGAACTGGGACTATTTCTACCCATTTTCCAGAAGAGCAAAGTAAGACTCAAAAATGAAGGTGGCCGTCCCAGGTGCCTCTAGTAAACCTGGTGGTGTTGAGATTCAAACCACCTCCGTGACTTGTGACTCCCCAGCCCCAGCCTCTCGCACTTAGTGAGCCCAGATGAATGGATTTGGGGCGACAGTCCTTCATCAGGGAGCAGAGTTGTCCCCTCCACGCTCAGGCGGGAGACAGGAGGAGCAGCCTCTGCGCTGTTTTGGTGCGCTCGCTTAGGGCCCAGAGGGAGCGTGACGCCAGCAGACACAGGGTTTCACACCGTGGAGAACATCTTTCCGAAAGATTCCTGGGAGCCTTTCCAGGCCAGATCTCTACCTATCCACTGCCAGGACCCAGGCCAGGCCAAGCGGTGGAGCTGAAAGCACAATCACCCCGAATCACACTTAGAAGGGATGGTTGTGGGGAGGCAGGCCTGGCCAGGAGGTCTCCACCTGCCTGGCCTCCACGGGCCCTGGTCCGCACCAGTGCTTTGTTTTTAATTAAAAATTTTTTTTTCAATTATAGTTGACATTCAATATTATTTTGTCTTAGTTTCAGCTGCACAGCATATTGGTTAGAAAGTCATTTACTTTACAAAGTGGGCCTCCTGGTACTTCCAGCACCCACTTGGCACCACACAGTTAATATCATATTATTGACTGTATTCCCTATACTTTACATCCCTATGGCTATTCTGTACTTTACATCCCTATGGCTATTCTGTAACCACCAATCTGTGCTTCTCAACCCTTTCTCCTTTTTCACCCATCCCCCACCACACCCTCTTCTCCGGCAACCACCAGTCTGTTCTCTGCATCTATGAACCTGTTTCTGTTTTGTTTGTTTGTTTATATTGTTCTTTAGATTCCATGTCTATGAGAAATCATATGGTAGTTGTCTTTCTCTGAGTGACTTCTTTCACTTAGCATAATACCCTGTAGGCCCATCCGTGCTGTCACAAAAGGTAACATTTCATTTTTAAAAAAATATATATATTTTATTGATTCCTTACAGAGAGGAAGAGAGAGGAATAGAGAGTTAGAAATATCGATGAGAGAGAATCATCGGTCAGCTGCCTCTTGCATACCTCCCACTGGGGATGTGCCTGCAACCAAGGCACTTGCCCCTGACTGGAATTGAACCTGGGACCCTTCAGTCCGCAGGCCGACGCTCTATCCACTAAGCCAAACCGGTTGTGGCTCATTTCATTTCATTCTTTTTCATGGCTAAGTCATATTCTACTGCATCACAGCTTTTTATTTATTTTATTTTTATTTTTAAAATATATTTTATTGATTTTCCACAGAGAGAAAGGAAGAGGGATAGAGAGCTAGAAATGTCAGTGAGAGAGAAACATCGACCAGCTGCCTCTTGCACACCCCCTGCCGGGGATGTGCTCGCAACCAATGTACATGCCCTTGACCGGAATCGAACCTGGGACCCTTCAGTCTGCAGACTGACCCTCTATCCACTGAGCCAAACCGGTTTGGGCAGCATCACAGCTTTTAAAAAAATATTACATTTTTATTGATTTAAGACAGGAAGGGAGAGGGAGAGAGAGAAATAGAAAAGTCAATGATGAGAGAGAATCATTGATTGGCTGCCTCCTGCATGTCCCCCACTGCGATTAAGCCCAAAACCCCAGCATGCTCCCTGACAGGGACTCGAACCGTGATCTCCTAGTTTCATAGGTTGACGCTCAACCACTAAGCCACACCGGCCAGGCAGTATCGCAGTCTTTTTATCCACTCATCTGTTGGGCACTCGTTTCCATAGCATCCACCCGTGCTCTTCTAACCACCTGGAGGCTGGAACAGTGTAGACACTCCACCCTGCCCCACTCCAGGCAGATAATTCCGAGGTTATTGAATTCCCTGGGCAGCCAACGCCCAGAGCCACCATCCGTGTCTGCTGCAGTTTAACTCAGTTACTCTCCACTGAGCCAGGGCTGGGGGCTGGGGAAGGAATACGAAAGGTGACAAATCCCTGTTCTTAAAGAGTCCCCTTCGTTAAAGACCTGGTCGTGCATAGATGGGGAAGCAGAGAGAACTGGTCCCAGCCTGGGCTCTGTGACCTTGGGGCCCTCATTTTACTGCTTGTGCCTCAGTTTCCTCACCTGTCACATAGTGCCTAGCCCCCAAGGCTGTGTGAGATGGTGACACAGAGCAGAGCTGGGCCCCGGACACACACAGACCACCTGTCAGGTGTGGCTACAGTGGCAGAGGGTCCAGCCCTTCTGGAGTCCCCGGTGGGATAGAAGTGGCGGCTACAGAGCTGGATTCCCACGGGGTGTTGCCAGCACAGGCTCCTGAGGGTGCAGAGAGCCTGGGCTGGGCCTTGGAGACAAAAGGATTGTGTGAATGTTTGTGGGGATTCCATCTATCCCCTTCCTTCTGTCCCAGGGAGCCCTCAGCCCAGGAACCAGTGCTCTCCGCCAGGCACAGGAGAGGCCCGTAAGCCCGCCTGCCGCCAGAGCTCTCAGTCCCATGGCCCTCCCTGTTCCTCGGGGGACTCACGTCCGAGGGATGGAGAAAACCGTGTCAGGGCACTGCTCCTTGGCCCGGCCCTGACAGGTGGCTGCTGCAGGCACCCTGAGACCGAGGGCGAGCCTGGGTCTGGACTGTCCTGGGAGCCCTTCCCTGAAGCCCCTCCCACCCTGGGCTTGGTGTGCAGGCGTCAGGGAAGGCGAGGGTCCAAGAAGCAGGTGAAATGGCCCCGGGGGCTGGGCTGCCTTCCATCCGCGGGATGCATGGCCAGGGGCAGACCTATGTGACCAGCACTGACTAAGTGTGGGCCACAGCCCTGGCGCTTGGCCTGCACATGCTGAGCCCTGGGGACAGCAGGCATGGTCCCTGACCTCAGAGACCACGGCTCCGGAGGGAGAACAAGGCTTAGTGTGTACATTGCAGTGCCATGTGATCAGAGCAGGCACAATGCTGCTCAGCAGGCTTCTCATCTGGGGAGAGATCTCCACTGGGTCTTGAAAGATGAACAGGAACTCGCAGATGGGTGAGGTCAGAAGGGCGTTCCAGGCAGACACTGGGTCACCACCTCTCACCAAACACGGAGTCCACTGTGTCCTACACGGGGCTACATGTTCTCTGTCACCTCTCGGCTTCTGACAGTGTCACTCAAGGCTCCCAGAGCCAGCAGGGAGCCAGGTGGAGGAAGAAAGTACAAAGTCATGCTCATCGACATCTCTGGGTGGGCCCTGGTGCCACACACCTCCCAGGAGCCTCCTGCTGACCAGCTGCCACATCGCTCTGCAGCTGTCTTGGGTGTGGCCCCGCCCACTGTGTCTGCAGTTCCTCCTGCCAGACCCGTCTGCAGGTAGCAGCCATGGTGACAGATGCAGGAGGCCTCTGTCTTTGGGCATGGTTTCCACTGAGTGCACATGGGGGAGGGTGTTAGGACTTGCAAATGTGTCACCCACCAACTGCGCAGGGGGCAGGGGAGAGAGCAGGGTCCCAGTGAGTCCAGACAGAGGCCATGGTCCTAGGATGCTCCTCAGAGGACTTGTCTCCTGTCCTCAATACTGGGCCAGTGCCTGTCCTCCCACACATGGTGGAAGGGGGGGGGGGGTCATATGACAGCCCCTAGTGTGTTCAGGGAAAGCCAGTGTCCACCTCAAGGTATACTTGGGGTGGCCTCACCAGTGACCTCTGACCCAGAGCTTCTTTGGGCTCAGAACTATTGCATCAGCCCAGGTGCTGGTGCAGCAAGGAAAGTCCCCAGCAAGGAGTGGGTGGATGATGGGGACACAAAGGTGCAGAGATAAGTCAGAAATAAACAGAGCTGATAGCTGGGGAGATGTGTGTGGGGACACCAGGCCCCTCGCTGACAGCCTGCCTTCTGGACAAGGTGGAGGGGGAAAAGGGAGTTTATCTCACCCACTGAACAAAGAAGTCAGCAGTCTTGAGACTTGTCAAGATAAAAGCACCAGATGGTCTCATGAATTCTGGGAAAAGCCACAACAAAATAAAAGGGGACCTTGACATCTAGTCTGTTGTCCAAGATATCCAGCAAAGAACCTTTGAAACCTATGCGGGAGGTATAAAACCCCTCCAGCCCCCAATGGGCACACGCTCAGGCTAGCTGAGTTGCCCACTTATGCTATATGCCGAGAGTATTTTATTTTTTTATTTTTGGTTAAACCTCAGCTGAGGATATTTTTCATTGATTTTCAGAGAGATTAGAAGGGAGGGGGAGAGACACACAGAGAGAAACCTCGATGTATTTATGGATATGAGTGAGAATAACATGAACTTCAGACCAATGGTGAACTCTGGGAAAAGGATGAGTAAAGAGGATACATTTATAATTTTATTTTTTATATTTCATGCACTGGAGGGGGGGTCCCTCAGCCCGGCCTGACCCCTCTCACAGTCCGGAAGCCCTCAAGGGTTAGAGGCGACCCAGCAATCAGAGGAAAACGATAGCCCATCACACCTCTGCTGCTGCCACTGCTGGCAGTGCAAACCTTGGCTTGCCCTGGATACCGCTGAACCTGAGGTGACTCTGGGCAGCTGGGCAGCCGCCATCTGAGGCTTGCCTGTGCCTTGGGCCAGCCCTGGGCAGCTGGAGAGCTGAGGGGACTGGGGGACTCCTGAGGCAGGCTCCCTGGTGGGGCTGAGGGGACTGTGTACCACCATCTTTGCAACAGTGTGAGGGTCCATTAGCATAGTCCCTCTTTATTAGATAGGATAAGAGGCACTGAAGCAAAAAGAACAAAAAAACCCAGCCTCTATGAATCTGAGTAGTGAATATATAGATGACTGTAGAGGGCCTCATAGGAAGGCACATGGACATTCTCTAAATTGTCAGCTGAGCCCAAGGCACTGGCAGAGTTCATGTCCCAGTCACACACCCCCCTCAAGAGGGCTGGGGGTGTTATTCAGTTTCTGCCTTACCTTTGTCCAGGCGTCAGCAGGGGCGGGTCTAGATATGTAAATCCAGTGATGCTAGGGCCTAGTTAAGAATGCAAATAAGCTCCTTTGACCTATAAATAAACCTGCTGCGTGGCTTGGGGGCTCGCTGCCTCTCCATCAGAGAGGATGGCGCCCACCTAGCGCCCAGCTGGATGAATCTATTTCTGCCTCTTGGTCTCTTTCTTCCTTTAATTTCTTAATCCCCAGCTCCTCCACTCAGCAACCTGACTGTTTCCTTTTCCGTGATGGAGATGGACGCGGAAAAGAGAGAAACAGCCCCCCACAGATGACTATTACATTTTTTTTCTCTATCTAATGAAAAGCAAAATATCACCATATAAGATTTTTATTTTTATTTTTAATCCCTAAAACATAAATTGATTTGGGAGGCAGGGAGGGAGGTGCTGAGGGAAGGTGAGCCTGGCAGAAGTCAACCCGCTGTCTAGGATCAGAGCTCTGGGCTCCTGGAGGCTGGTCACTGAGGTGTATCAGGCCAGGGACAGGGCAGAGGGCCACTTAGAAATCCCACCAGCATAGATAGATAGATAGATAGATAGATAGATAGATAGATAGATGAATGTCTCAAGTCATTCAAGTTGTCTTGTTTAATTCTTAGTTCTTGGGCTTCTAGTACAATCTCAACTTTCTCTCTACATCAGTAGATTTGCTAAATCTGCTGAAGATGAGTACCTGGCTGTGTTCCTTTTTGGGGGTAAGGGGTGGAAGTAGGGTGACCTGGCATCCCAGAGGGAAAGCCCCACGTGAGTGTCCATGTTTCATACTGCTCACCTCTGGATCAGATGCATGGTCCCTGTGTCCTCCATGCTGTGGGCTGTCTCACCCTGCACCTCAGAGTAGGTCTGAGTAAGCAGACTAGAGATTGCTATTCAGATGCCTGAGAAATGACCCCTCATTTGTTCAGTCACAGGGGTGTGCTTGTGGACTGCTCACCAACAAAAAAGGTCTTAGATTTGTCACTAAAATGTAGAATAAGAACAGTCAGAATTAAGAGTCTTACGTCCTTTAACATGCAACCTTTTTGAAAGGTTAGAGTCGGCCATGCGTGGGCAGGTTAAATAGCCACCTCAGATGGTAGATGAAGGAAAGTTGAATTTATTTAAGAAAAAGGAGGTGGAGAATGGGGATACCCAAAGGGAGGGCCACACAGCACTGAGCCAAGGGGTATTAGTCAATATACTCAGGAGAGTGAAGCAAGGAAAGGCGTAGAAGAAGCAGCAGGACAGCCCAGGCTGGGCTGCTCGGGCTCCCTGGGAAGCCAGAGAAAGGGGGCCTTGGGAACAGGCGCAGGGGGTTAGCGGGGATGAGCTGCCTCTGCCCACCGTTTCCCTGGTTGCACGTCTCATGGGCCCCTTAGAAGTTAGGGGCCACATGCCTGTGGGGAAAGGAGAGGGGGAAGGAATGGCACAGGCATGCCCCCCTGGGGGAGTGTGCATGCTGGGTCCTGTGTCCTGAGAGTATTTATCACTCTCTTGCAGGTGGGAATCTGTGGGAGGTTTAGAGAGGGTCTCCATAAAATATTTGTCAGCCCTCCAGATGTGCTCTTTCAGGATCGAGGTCTCCACTGATTGGCTGGCACCAGGGCAAGGGGTCCTTAGTCATTGCAGCTGGCCCTGAGGGCAGCCATGGTGTCACTAGTCTGGTTTTTCTGCTTTTCTGGGCCTAGAGCTGACATACAACTGAGGCCTGGGTGCTATCTTTCGGGAGGAAAGGTCAAGGGTCTAAACCAAATGACTAGGATATGCTAGGGGAGGACAGGCTACCCTGGGACCAGGTTCTTGTTTTCCTAGGTTTGCCCTTGCTAGGCATTGGGGCTTTCTGCCTGGTGAGTTTCTGCACATGGCCCATTGGCCTTGCTCTGCTCATGTCTGTCTATTACTTATGCTTGTTTTTCCTGCTACATCTCCAACAGTGATTAGCCCAGCACTAGAGAGTAGTTTAGGGAGAATTAAAAAGAAATTGAAAGCAGATCCCACCCTTAAGAATGTTTGCCAAAAACAAAAACAGAACATTCTATCCAAATGGCAGAGAACCGATAAGATGATGCAGGTTGAGTCTTAGGTGGGGAGGCAGCTGGTCACTGGCCCGGAAGCACGGGGCTGTTTACACAGGGGCAGGGAGAACTCTCTGCGGAGGACGGTTCCTCACCACTGGCCACTCTCCTGGTGGCTGCTGGGAGGATTCTGGCTGGGTTATGCTAAAGGTGCCCTGTGGGTATTTGCTGGGATCACAGCAAGCAGATCTCTTATGTGGGCCCTTTGGCACTCACCATCATTTCAGATCCCTTTTTCCTGCCCTAATGGGTTCCCCTTATGAAGACTGTAATCCACCATGGGGTTGAAAACAGAGTGTGAGATTGCAAAGAATGGCAACATATGCAGGCAAGCGACCCCCCCCATACCCCCTTCTGTCCCACTTAGTTATAAAGGTGCCCCATGTGCTCAAGACTCATCAGAGCCCTGTTTTGCATATCAAATGGCAAGAAACTACATTCCAAGGCTCCTTGCTCCATTATCCATACGTACATAGCTCTCCCAGGGTATCTTCCTTCTGAATATCTTCAGGGGTTTTACCACAGTGGTGTTTGTTAAGCTCCTGCAGGCAGACGCGTTATTGAACCAGGAACCATCAATCAATATTTACCAAACATCCACTGTGCGCCCAGGCTTCTGCCAGGTGCTGTGGGAGGTTACCGAGGGAGAAGATGGAGAGGTCACTGTTGATAAGAAAGCTGTAGACAGGGAGGGAACATCACACTCTCTGAGGCATGCGCCCTGTGGAATCCATGTGGCATTCCATGTGGCATTCCTGCTGCTACCGCCACTGCCCTCTAGTGGGCACACCCATAAAGGACTGAGTAGGTGAAATGCTAACTTCAAAAGCAAGTTCACAAATAAACATGCAGCCCAGGGCGGGAGAGATCTGTGGGCACTGGGGCCTTGGTGTTAATGCCTCACTCTTCCTAACAGAGGAAATCTTAAAGGAACAGGAGACTCTGAACTGAGCCACGCAGAAGTGATGTGACCGAGTCAACAAGGAGGCATTGCCTGAACGTGAGAAACGGGGAGATGAAGGAACCCCCTCTCAGGGAGAGAAGGTGCCTCTCTCTGGGGCATCGGGGCAGGGGGAGACTGTCCTAGACTCAGAGCAGCTGTGGTGGAGGAGACCCTGGGAAGTCCCCCCGCCCCCTGGCAGGAGGGTCCCCAGGACCTCGTTTCCAGATGGAAGATGCTCAAGGACCAAGCACAATGGTCATGACCCTAGCCCTTCACATTCATCTTGTAATGAGGAAGGGTGAGAGAGGATGGCCCTGTAGGGTTAGAGACAGAAGATGGGGTTCAAGCTTCTTGTGGGTGTCACGGGTTCCTGAAGGACAACTATGATGCCCGCGCTGGGTATGGCGTTCCAGCAGCGATGTACAGGCAGCCGAGTGGGTAAAGCACCATCGTCATGCTACTAGCAGGTGTGGCTGCCTCTGTAATAGGAGATCCACATGCAAGCACTGATTTATTACGGTTGTGACGATGTTGAGATGCAAACTCTAAGGCATTCTCGGTCCCCCACGACCCCGTTCAGCTCAACTGGGTCCAAGGCGATGCCCAGACCCCTACACTGCCTCCCACGCTGGGTGGCATGCCCAGAGCAGCTGTCCAGTCCTGGGGCAGACCCTTGGCTTCACCTGCTCTCCAAGGGCTTCCCCTAAGCCGCCTTTGCTTACTGGGCGCCGCTCTCTGCTCTGCTCCCCGGTACCCCGACTGTGGGAGGGGGGAGGACCTTGCCAGGTGATTGGGGGGGCAGGAGGGGTTATGAAAAGGGGTTATGAAGGATGCTGACCTGCCTGCAGCTCGCAGGAGAGGAGCTCGACAGCGCTGTGCCCTGGGGCAGCAGTTAGTTATCTGACAAGTTGCATGGCTCCTGGCCGGTGGGGAGTCGCTATTGAATCGATGGGAGAAGCATCAGCAGTGGTGGAGGTTGATCGATCCCCGGGAAAGCACACGGGGCAGACGGGCAGGCACCTGCACTGGCTGTATTGGCTCTATTGGCTGCGATGAGAATCATCTGGCTCCAAGGTGCACTGCAGAGCAGCCGGGCCATCAGCAGGGGCATCTGAGAGTCGGAGGCTGATTAGCAGCTCCTGGGGTTAACGTCAGGTCTAAGAGGAGCAGGAGGTAAAGCGGGCAGGGAGGGGGAAGTGGCTGCCAAGGCTGTAGACGTGAACACAAAATAAAAAATAATAATAAATAGAACCCTCAGCCCCTTTTCAGGAACTACAAAAATAATTCACAGTAATTTTGTATGGTATAAGACAAAGTGAATTTGTTATCAGTGGAAGTGTGTGTGTGTTTTTTTAACCAGAGAACGCTGCTCATCCTGGTAAGCCAAGCTGCTGTGGACCGCCCTCTGAGTGGCTGCTCCCGCTGTGGGAGTGCACTAACTACCAGGGGGCAGCTCCTTCTTTGAGTATCTGCCCCCTGGTGGTCAGTGCACATCATAGTGACTGGTCGACCCGTCGTTCTGGTCATTCTGCCTTTTGGTAGCTGGGCTTTTATATTTTGAGATAGGACAGAGCTATTATAGAACCCACCCAAACGTCCATCAGCTGGTGACATAATGTGAAATACCCTAAATCATGGAACACTAAGCAACAAGGAAAAGCAATGAAGGATCTGAATGAACCTCAAAAGTAGTATGTTGCCTGGCTTGCCTGGCTCAACGGTTGAGTGTCAACCTATGAACTAGGAGGTCACTGTTGGATTCCAGGTCAGGCCACATGTCTCAGTTGTAGGCTCTATCTCCAGTGTGGGGTGTATAGGAGGCAGCTGATCTATGATTCTCTCTTTTCACGGATGTTTCTATCTCTCCCTCCCTTGGCCTCTCTGAAATCAATAAAAATAAATATATTTCTAAAAGCAGTCTGCTGAATGAAAGACTCAAAAGATCACACACGGTGTGATTAAGCCTCTGTGAAATTCCAGCAGAGGCCAAACTACACTGAAAGAAAGCAGATCATTGGTCTCTTGGGGCTGGAGGTGGGAGAGGGTCTGCATTACAAAAGAGCATAAGGAAATCCGTGGGTCGGGGGTGAGAATGAAGATGTTCTATCTTTTCACTGTGGTTGTGTCTGCATGGCTGTATACATTTTTCAAAACTCGCTGGGCTGCTTTACTTAAAATAGGCCATTTTTCCTGTCCTGCATTATACCTCCAGGGAGCTAATGCAAAAAAGCACACACACCTCAAGGTATAAACATCACCATGACCTGTATTCCCATTGTGAAGACAGTGAACCGGTCGATGGAAGGGTGGTTCTGTGACTGAGTTGTGTGGTCCCCCAATTCGTGTGTGACTGTCCTTGGAGATGGGGTCTTTATGGACATAATTAAGCTAAAATGAAGCCGTAAGCATAGGACCCTGATCTGACAGGGTTAGAGTCCTTATCAGAAGAGGAAGAGAGACAAGAGCCGGCCCCTCTCTCTCATGTGTATGTAAGTCTTCCCCGTGAGGACACAGAGAGAAGGCGAGGCGGGAAGAGGGCTGCTTCTAACCCCCAGATGCAACTTTAAACAGAATCTCTGCTTCTCAAGCCCTCATCAATAAAGTCAGGCTGATCCGCAACATACAATAGTCAGTGAGATCAATTTCTTGAGGTTAAGCTATACAGAGGCATAGATGCCACATCATTGCTGCCTGAAATGCCCAGTAGGGGGCAGGTGAAGGTTGGAGAATTGTGTTCTTATGTTGGCCAGCAGGGGGCACTAGAGGAAAGGCAGCGGAGTGAGCATCCTTGGCCGAGGGAGGCTCTTTAAGGTGGAAAACACCTTAGATTCATTAGCCATGAGTCCGAATGGGACGAATAGAAGGGTCCTTCCTTCCCTTAAGTCATGTGTTCGATGGTGTGAAATTAAGATTGAACATCTACGTTCAATCACAGGAAAATAAATATGGAAGCTGTCCCTCAGGGGCCCTTGTGGGAACCTGGTCACCCAGCCCTGGAGCCGGGGCATCAGCACATCTGTGTCTGAGCTGCCAGAGAGGGCTGGCTGCGCTGGAGCTGGGATCAGACACTTTCGGGGTCCATGGAATGAAGGCCAATCCTCTATTCCCAACCCCCCAGGTGGCAGGGAAGCTGAGGAAACCCCAGGGGTGTGCTGGGACCTCCCACCACGATACTGACCAGCCTTCGGGGAGGAGCAGAGGCCGTGAGCAGGGCAGGGAACACCGCCAGCTGGGCAGACCCTCTGCTTTCCCGATGAGGTGGCAGCCTCGGTAGGTAGTCCAGCCTATGATGGGACCGCTGCCCACCGGGACCATAGTGTTAGCCAGGGCCACAGAAGAACCCCGGGGAGGGGGCTTGGCAGGGATGGGCCTCCTGCATGAGGACATGGGCTCCTGGAGAGGCTGATGGGCACTGAGTAATGGGACCACGTTGTCATTCTGATTAATGGAGCCGGGCCTACGGGGAAGTGTGTGTGTTAATGTTAATAATGACTAGCATCATGTTCTCATTAAGCACTCGCCGTGTGCCCGACATGTTCTTAGCTCACCTCATTGATTAACTCTTGAATCCTGTCAAAAGCCTGTAGGAAAAGGGGCTATTAACACCTTCGCTTGCACATAAGACCGTAAGATGAGGCGCAGAGCATCTTGTAAGGTTTGAGGCACAGGAAACTGACCACCAAGACATATTAAAGTTTATTCCCCAGTAATGAGCGGGACTCATCACGGAGGTAGAGAAATCAGAACTGAAGGAGTGGGGAGGGGAGAAAGGACCCAGCTGAGCTGCCCCCACAGATGGACATGGAGAGAAGCAGCACGGGGCGGGTCTGAGGAGTCTTTTGTGGGGGAGGAACTGGAAAGGGCTGGACCCAGGGCGGAACAGGAAGGGGTGGGCTCCAGGGCACTTCAGCACGCACTGATTGGTAATTCAATGTCTTGGGGATGTCTCTGTGACAGATGTCAGTAATGTCATTACTCTGCCCACCAGTTGGCGGGCGGGAGGATCTCACACATCTAAGTAACTTGCCCAAGGTCACACAGCGAGGAAGAGACATAGGTGCAGAAACTGTGGCCAGCATAAGTGCAGTGCTCTCTTTCGGAGACCTGATACAGATAGTCTTATTGCAGCGCCGGACGCCATGGGGCTCCGTGGAGGTGCCTATGAGGCTGTGGCCTTTCCTCCTTCCCCTTTAGGCAAAGGGGTGTCTCCCTGAACCCTGAAACAACAGCCAGGGGTGTCCATGCATATGCACCACACGGAATAAATATCTGCTACCAGCAATGAGCACACAGGTGCTCCTCACTACTCACGGACTCCCTGCTCGCAATTTGCCTGCTCGCTAAAATGTATTTGCAACTCCAAAGTCAATACTCCCGGTGCGTGTGAGGTGAAGGCTGGTGCACGAATGTGCAGAGCGTAAAAACTCAAGGTCCACCCTAACTGGTTTGGCTCAGTGGATAGAGCATTGACCTACAGACTTAAGGGTCCCAGGTTGAATTCCCGTCAAGGGCTTGTACCTTGGTTGCAGGCACATCCCCAGTAGGGGGTGTGCAGGAGGCAGCTGATCGATGTTTCTCTCTCATCGATGTTTCTAGCTCTCTATCCCTCTTCCTTCCTCTCTAAAAAAAAAAAAAAAAAAAAAAAAAAAAAAATCAATAAAATATATTTAATTAAAAAAATAAAAAATAAAAAACTTGAGGTCCAACAGGGTACTCCCATGAGGTCCAACAAGGTCCTTCTGCCTTCCTGTTTTCACCCTGGCTGTAAGCGCATGTCTTTTCACGGCCAGTGTAGATCTCCCTGCTGGCATTTTTGTGCTTTTCGGTGGTGATTGTGCACTTGAGTGGTCCCCAAGCACGGTGGGCAAGGGCTGGCTAGCGTCCTAAGGACAAGGCTGTGGTGTTTCTCAGAGAGAAAGCAGGTTCTAGGCCAGCTTCCTCGGGAGTGAGCTGAGTTGCAGGTGGCTGTGAGCTCAGTGCTAGTGAGCCAACAATATACAGTAAGCTACTGCAAACAGAAGCACACCTCAGGCAGCGTCACGCATTGGTCAGTGGGTGGAACTGGTCAAGACGCTCCTGGGAACCTGGCCCGTGTTTCCCCAATCCCCGTGGTTCAATATTTGCCAGTTCAGTGCCGGTGACTTTCTAGGACATAACCACCTTGAAAGCGAGAGCCAGTTACAGTGGGTACAGTGCGTGTGCAGTGTATGTGCAATGGGTGTACCGTGGATGTGCAGTGTGTGCAGTGCATGTGCAGTGTGTGTGCAGTGTGTGTGCAGTGCGTGTAATGAGCAAATGCCCAGCCCACCGGACCCACCCACACCAAGACGCAGTCACACTGCCCTGACGCCGTGTGGAAAGGGCTTTGCTACTTGGACAGCCGGTGGCCCTGCTTGGTGTCAGGACAAGAGGAGCTGCAGGCCCCTCTGCCCAGGCTCTCTGGGAAGGTGCTCCTCCGAGTGGGGCCACTGGGCACCGGGCAGCTCACAAACATTACTTTTCTCCCACAGCCACTGGTGTCAGCATTACCCACGCTTCACAAACAGAGCTCCTGGGAACCTGGGCGCTAAGAGAGGCACCCCGACATCACACACCTGGGACACCACCTACACGTGCCCTGTGGTGTCCCCTCCGCCAGTGCCAGCCAGTCCCCTTTCCTGTGACTGCTTCTCAGACCACCTTCAGCACCTGAGCAGGACAGCAAGGGCCTGCGTGAACCTCAGGAGCCAGGAGACCAGGGAGTGTGTGAGTGTGGGGGGCAGAGAGTGCTTCCCCTTCCCCTGCTCCCAACGGCATGGTCATGGTCACAGGCGGACCTTCTGCACCCAGCCTCACCCTCCTCACCGTCAGCGGCATGACTGCCAGAGGCCAGCGGAGACCGGGTGCTTCTGAGGGGAGGGGGATGGAGGGAGAGGAGCAGAGATGGCGGAGGAGAAAATAACTCCTCACGGGAGGGAAGGAGGGGGAGGGATGAGACAGAGGGAGCAGAGAGAAGGACGAGGAAAGGTTCGTTTTTCTGATTGAGAGGGTTCGTGGGTCCCCAACCATTGCTCCAGGGCCAACGAGGACCCTCTGGTGGCCACGTGAAGGAGGAGGAAGAGGAGGAGGAGGGGACAGCGCAATACAAGCCACCTTGGATGCTGTGCAATGAGCTGCCATCAGGGGCTCTGGAGCTGACAGGAGCTACCCTATTGAATCAGGAAAACATCCCAAGGACCCCCATGCTCCTAGCAAAGGCCCCTGAAATCGCTTAAGACTCCGCAGGCAATCGTCAGAGGGCGCTGTAGGAATCAGCTCAGATATGAGGGTGTTATGCGCCAAAGAGGATCCTCAGGGAGGACGTGAGAGGGGGTGGGGCCCAAGAGGAGGATTTTGAGAAAACCTTCAGGGTGGGGCCCGGAGATTCCCGCCCGTGGTCCACACCCTGCCTGAGAACAGGAGGTCCGTGGGCCAGAACGCGCCCACACCGGCCAGAAGCCAGGAGCTCCCGCCAAACCCAGAGGCAGGGCAGCCGCGCGGGTCCCGGGAGCCAGGCCTCCAGACTCTCAGTGCCTCCGCACGTGTGATCTGCACCCTGCGGGCGAAGGTGAGAGGACCAGCACCCTGTGACCAACAAGCTCACCATCGCCCGCGCCTGTCTCATAGGCCATTTGTCCCGAATGTTTCTGAGACCCCGAGCTCCAGCCACAGGCACCCACTTATTCAACCTGCCAGGGTGCTGTGAGCGAGAGGAAGCTTTGACCACCTTGAGGCCACAGGTGGTCTCCTTCTGAAAAGTGGGGTCCCCAGAGGTGCTGGGGCCCCTGGCTCTTGGTTCAAGGGCAGCTGGTCCAAGATGCCTTAGGTCACAGGGAAGTGACTTTGCAGTTGCGTTCTGAAATCATATGTTACTGCAAGACTCTTAAGGGCTAGAGTCATGTGAGTTTACACACGTGTGTATACACATGACCCACGGGTGCAGGAGTTAGAAGTGAGGCAAATTCAGAAACTCACTCACACGGGGTACTGGATTGCTGCACAAGTCGCCAGGCACATGGGATGAATTTTTGCTCGTATGGGAAATGAAAGAGTATTAAAGCCACAAACACACACACACACACACACACAAATACACACACATGCACACACACCCACGCACGTGTGCACACACACACACACACACACCTGTCTCCACCTCTGTGTCAATGAAGCCACAATAAAATGGAGCCGATGGTAAGGGTTTCCTTTATTTGAAGACATTGAATGTGAAACCTGAGCCAGATACAAAGGGACGAAGAAAACCCAGGCGCTCGGGAAACACGGAACAGGAGCCGGGTGAGCTGGCGAGTCCCCTCGCTATTCAGACCATGCAGGAGCCGGTGGGTCCTCCGAAGCCACTGCCTCTTAGTAATGACAGTCTGGAAATGCACAAAGCGAGACGCTGGTGAGAGGTCAGAGCCCGGAGCCTGAGCTAAGGGTGCTGTGGGTCCCGTGGCAACAGGCCCCGCGCCCAGCTGTGCCCGTGAAGGAAGCTCCCCTGCTGGGACAAACGCCCAGGGCTGGGGGTGGCCTCAGGGGGGCAGTCTCCCCAAACAGCTGGCCATCTTCCAGGGGGATCCTTAGATTGCCCTTGGAAATTTCTGGAAGGGGAGGCTGTGCTCTTCAAGGACCAGAGCCCTCCTCCCATTTGGGGGGGGGGGAATGCCTGCTTTTCTTTTATCTTGCCAAGCTCAGTGTCAGGAGATGCATTGCGATGGAGGAGGGGGAGGGGGCCGGGCCCTCTGGGACTGGCACCGAAGCAGGCGCTGGGGCAGAACCTGGCATGCATGGCCATGTGAGAGGGCAGGAGGTCCACAGAGAGGAGGCCACGTCTGCTCTGTTCTGGGCCCCGTCCCCGGCACCCAGCACAGCGAGGGCATTTAGTAGCATCCAAACATGGGGACTGGACTGTGAGGCCACCCGTGTGGTCCACGGTCCAGGGGCACGGCTGAAAGCACTGCTTTTAAACAGTCATAAAGACCCAGGATGCTGTGTGGCTCTAAGCGTGGCTCTAAAGGACACCGCCGTGGCTGAGAATGTTCTGGACTTGCCTCACGGGAAAGGCACGCTCACCCATCAGCCTACGTGTCCCCAGAAATGGCCCCTCTGGGGCGGGAGCCGGGGACTCGGCGGCATTCCGGCAGGACGTCCCGGGAAAGAGCACCCGCTCCCCGGCGCCCTCCTCCCGAGAAGGCCCCGTGCCCGGCACCGACGGGCTGCCCGCGGCGAGGTTACCTTGCACGGGCCTGGGGAAGAAGCACCAGGGCACCTCGGGGATGGCATCGGAGAAGCAGCACTTGCGGGACGCACAGTCCTCGGGGCTGATGCCCGGGTAGCCGCAGTTCACGCGGGACGACACTTCCATCACACACTCCTCATTTTCTGTCGCGCCCCCGGGTGGGAGAGAAACAACACAGAGACACAGTTAGGCCGCTCTGTGGACCAGCCCAGTGGTCAGCAAACTCATCAGTCATCGGAGCCAAATATCAGCAGCACAACGATTGACATTCCTTTGGAGAGCCAAATTGTTTTAACTTAAACTATCTAGGTAGGTACGTTGTTATTCACTTAATCAGGGTCCTCCTAAGCCGGCCTTTGCTAAAAACCCAAGGGGCCGAAGAGCCGCATGTGGCTCGCGAGCCGCTGTTTGCCGACCCCTGGATTAGACAATTCCCATCCTTTCCCTTTGGGGACACCTCTGATTTACAGCCGAGATGTGTCAGGAGGACCTTCTGAGGCTGGGCCACCCGAGGCCTGCACACGGGTTGGTGCCAGCAGCTGGCCACCCCTACCCCCCAGATGTCACATTTCAGAAGCCCAAAAGTACTGGGGCCTCAAGAAAGTTATTTCTCCTCTCTGGGCTCCTCTCTGGCTGCCCCATTTTACAGAGGGGAATACCGAGTCCAGAGAGGAGAAGTAGCTTTCAGGCTCTAAAGCATTGAAACCCAACAGCACGTCCCCCCGAGGGAGGCTCCCGGCCAGCAGCCAGACTCAGCACCTGGGAGCCTCGCACTCAGTCCCCCCCCAACCCCCCGGGAGTGTGGGCAAGAGGCCAGGTGTGCGTTCCGGACACGCCAGCCTGCCATGCACCCACTTTCCTGTGTGCACGCCTCGGGATGGGCGACCTTCTCTCTGGAGCATCTGGCGCAAAGCCACCCTCAAAAGTGGGCCTAACTTCCTAGCACTGAGTCTGCGAGCAGCCACGTGAGTGAGGTGTGCCATGAAGGGCCTCCTTCCCCCGGCAGCACCTCCGGGCGCGCTTTTACTGCAGGAGAGGCCCCAGCGCTGTTGTTTGCTTTTAAAAAAAAAAATATACGTATTTTATTGATTTTTTACAGAGAGGAAGGGAGAAGCATAGAGAGTTAGAAACACTGATGAGAGAGAAGCATCCATCAGCGGCCTCCTGCACACCCCCTACTGGGGATGTGTCCGCAACCAAGGCACATGCCCTTGACCGGAATGGAACCTGGGACCCTTGAGTCGGCAGGCTGTTCTCTTCAAGTGCAGAGAACCAGGTTCTGTACACACACAGGCTCCCACAGGTGTCTGCCAAAGGGGCAAAGGGCTGGCACGTGGGCTCCGGGTGTGGACACAGGTGAAGGGGGATTTTCTCTTCCCGTTGGCGGCCCTGGGCACCGGGCCCCGGCACCGTTGGGGGCCTGGGCTGCGGGCCCCCCTGCCCTGCGGTTACCTTGCATGGGGAGGGGCATGAAGCACCAGGGCACCCCCGGGATGGAGTCGTCGAAGCAGCAGCCGGCGGAGAAGCACTGCTCGCTGGTGATGCCCGGGAAGCCGCAGTTCTTCCTGCTGTCGGGGTTCATCCGGGAGCACTGGCAGGGGGCTGTGGGGAGACGGGTCAGCACCCCTGCACACTGCCCCGCTCCGGGCACACTCGTGTCCACCAGGGACGTGCAAAGCCTTGTCCCACCCACACGTGACAGGGCTTTGCTGCAATTGTGTCATTGGTAAAAATTATATTAAAAAAAATAAAATAATCTTCTGGAAAGAGATGGACAGGTGGACCCACGTGGAGACGGGGATGAAAGGTGATCAAAGCCGGACTCCAAGGAGCCCCTGGGGGGGGGTCTCCTGCCCAGCCCCTCTCCTCAAGAAGGCCCCCCAGCACCAGGGTCACCCCGACCTTGTCTCACGGACCCTGGGCATCCTCCCTGAATCTCAGGAAAGCAAGTGTGAGCGTGCACGGGGCTGGGCGTGCGGCCCACACCGCTCCCTGCAGCTCCGAACCCTCCTCCCCTCCCCCTGAGAGAAGCCAGTGGAACAGAGACCCCGGGGACCTCCCGTGCCCACTGGGTTTGGGCTCTAGCAGGTGCTCCGGGCTCGCTGGCCCAGAGGCCCCACTGCCCAGATGTGGACACTGAGCCACGAGGGTCACTTCGGGGTGTTCACTTACATGGTTTCCCGGCCCCCGCCATGGCGCACAGGCCCAGGACGAGGACCGCTGCCAGGAGCCGGGCGCCTGCCATGTCCGCGCTCGCTCAGCTGCACCGGGGCCGCTGCAGAATGCCGGGGCCGCTGCCAGCGGGCGTTTTATCGTCACCTCTCTGTTTGCTCAGCAAGCGGAAGTAACCTTTCCCTCTCACCCCTGGCCCCGGCCCCCTTCGGATCTTTTGTTAGGAAATGGGGTTGAGATAGCTCGGCCGCGAGACAGAGGGCCACGCAGGCGAGGCTTCCGGGCCAGATGCCATGCTCTGGGCACCAGGGCGGCCTCCCTGCCCAGCCGGGAGCAGGGCCGTTCCAGGATGCCAACGTGGAAGACTGGCCCCATGCATGTCTGGAGCTGGGCGCCACAGGGTCACACCCAGGAAGGGGTAAGCCATGCATTTCTCCAGATAAAGTAGGTGCCTACCACAGGAAATATATATATATCCCAAGGCTATTTGGGGAAATGACCAGGCCAGCTGCCAGCTGTTAGCAGAGAGAAGCCCCCCCTCCTTCAGAAATGGGGGGGCCCTCCAAGGAGGGCAGGAGACCTCTCCTCCATGGTGCACCGACAGGGCTCCCCTGGCCAGCACTTCCTCACTCCATCTTGGGGAGGCGGCTGCTCTCCACAGAGATGAGTCTGATTAGGTGAAAGGAGAAGCCCGGATGCAAAAATAAGTTCATCTCAGCAACCCTCCGAAATTCCTCATGATCTGGACTTACATACCCCCAGCCTCTCCTATTGCTGGGTCTCCCTCACAGTGTACGCCTATCACACTTCTCTGCACACACCTTGGCCTTAGAGCCTTTGCTGGTGTGCCCTCGTCTCTCTCAGGGCCCTCCCTCCACTCTTGCCTTCCTAACTCCCTCCTGCACTTGAGCTCTCAATTCAGGAGTCACTTCTTCCAGAAAGATTCCCCTTACTTCCCTCAGAGAGATGGCAGGTCCCTCACCCCTCTCCCAAACATCTTCTGTTCACCTGATTCAAAACATCAGCTGCACCTACATTTTAGTAAGTAGATTTTTACTTTTCTCTTGTTAATTGTATCAATGATAACAGCTAATACTTACTTCGGGCTAACTTTGTGCCAAGTGAGCATCTGAGGATTTCACAGGCTAGATCATATCCTTCCAGCTAGATCATACCCTTACAGCAACGCAAAGGAAGGGCTAAAGCTATTGCCCATTTTATGGTCTACACGGGAAGATATCTCCTATTCACTGTGTATCTCAGCACTGGACCCAGTGTCTGCATATCAGGGCTTCCTTCATGAGGGGAGTGGAGTAAAGAAGTGGAGAGACAGCAACCCAGGAGCTGAGGAATGGGAACTTCCCACCTAAAGTTGCCTACTTCCCAGATTACCTTTCGATCTCATAAAATAGTATCTAGATATTGATAGATGCACACAACTAAGGCAAGCCTCCTCACACCTCTGGATTACAGTGTCATTTGTAAAGGGAGGTGGGCTTAGTCAGTGCTCTCTAATGTCTCATGTGCCTCCTACAGCCCAAGAGGAATCATATCTCATTTTACACTATCATCAGGGGAAAATTATTTTTATTACTATTTACATGTCTAGCGCCCCTAAATGTAGAAGAATAGTGTGTGTTGAGAGGAGGAGGGAGAGGGTTGGTGCGGAGAGGGGGCTGAACAGCATACAATTCAATTTGCTCCCCAGCTTTCCAGGTTTCTGGAGTTTGGTTGTGCTGCCCATGGAGCCCATGATTAAATTTATCTACTTAATGAAGAAGTCGGCCAAAGTTAGGGGAAGACATACACAAATGAACTACTGCTGGTAAGAATTTTGGTACAGAGTTGGGAAGGGAATGAAGTTCGAGATTTCTTGATGAATTATATTTGGGAATATAATTGGGTGGCTATAACTTCTAGCACATTTTCCAATGTGTTGTGCAATGTGATTTGTCCTTGTACTTCTTTGAAAGACTTTATTTAAGACATACAATACTTTAAGATGTCTCTTTGATATCTGAGTGGGTGCTTTGTTTTGCTTTATTTGACACCATACTAACACAAGCCACAATCTGATTGATCTTAAAACGTCAAAATATTTAAATCACTTACGTTACCATAGCAAGGTAAACTGATATATTATATTAATAGTAGGAGTTGGTAAACTATGGTGCATGGACTCGTTGCCTGTTTTTTTGTTTTTGTTTTTTAATAAAACTTTATTGAAACATAGCCATGCCTATTTATTTACAAATTTGTTTAAGGCTACTTCCAAGCTGTGATGGCAGAGTTGATTATTTGTGACAGAGACTGTTTGGCCCACAAATCCTAAAATATTTACCATCTGGTCCTTTAAGAAAAACAAAATCTGCCCTAGCCGGTTTTGCTCAGTGGATAGAGTGCCAGCCTGCAGACTGAGGGGTCCTAGGTTTGATTATGCCCAAGGACATGTGCCTGGGTTTCAGGCTTAATCTCCAGTGGGAGGCTTGCAATGAGTCTCTCATCACTGATGTTTCTATCTCCCTCTCCCTTCCTCTTTGAAATCAATCCCATATAATAAAAGCCTAATATGATAAGTGTCTGGTCGACCAGTTGGACATTCAACCAATTAAAGCATACTATGCTAATGAGATGCTAAGACTGCTCGACTGCTCGCTATGATGTACATTGACCACCAGGGGACAGATGCTCCTACTGGTAAATTAGCTGGGGTCTGGCTGATTGAGACTGAGCAAGACAGGCCAGACACAATCTGGAGCCCTGCCGTGGTCCCTCCCTGGCTAGTCAAATTCCCGTGTCCCTCCCCAGCCCTGATTGTGCAGCAGTGGGGTTCCTCGGTCTGGCCTGTGCCCTCTCACAATCCAGGACCCCTTGGGAGATGTCTGAGAGCCAGTTTCAGCCTGATCCTGAAGGCTAGGTCAAGGGACTCCACTGGTGCATGAATTCATGCACTGGGCCTCAATAAACAAACAAACAAACAAACAAACAAATAAATCTGCCTTTTCCTGTATTATCATCTTTAAAACTCTCTAAAAATAAACTTTTAAAAGTTTAAAAATTATTGAGACAATTATCCATGTGCCTCTCACATCTGTGCCTCTCACATCTGTGCATGTCTCTTTAACTGTCCTAATGGTCTGGGACCTGAAATTAAGACTCAGTGCTCAGTGGAACTGAGAGGGCCTCAGGTGGCCTGACCACATGTTCTCCCTACCTGTCCCCCCAGATAAGGTCCCTGGCCAAGCCAACCTCCTTATCAGGGGACGTGGCACAGTTCCCGCTTGCCCTGTATAGGGGCTCTCACTTCCCTGCCAGCCCACAGAATTACTCAAACAAGCCAATCTCATGCTCCGCAGGAACCATGAACACCCTGCCTTCTTGATGCAGCAAAGCCTCCTCCTGCAGCCCCCCATTGTTCGCTCTGTTCCTGAGTGCACCACCAGGTGGCCCTGCATGGCATGAGCGTATGTGATGCAAGCTGGAGCTGATCTCAGCTGTCCAGTGTTGGCCACCCCCACAACCCTGGATGGGAATACCCGGCCACCACCAAGGAGATGAGTAGGAGGCTGTCAAAACAGTCCTTCATGCCAGACTATCTCTCCAAGGATGTTTGTGGAGCAAAGAATCTGGGAAGGCAGGTATGGCACTTCCATCGGGAGCGGAGGGCAGACAAGCTTACTGCCCCTAAAAAGATTTGAGTTCCTTAAGAAGTCAGGGTTCCTGTCCTGTAATGCAACCCACCGTGTGTTCCAGTATTTGTCTGAGCCCATCTGTGTCACCCCAGGAGGATGTGGGGGCACAAACATGATGCCCTCATGCTGCTTGCTGCACCGGGAGCAATATAGTCCTTTATCTCTGAACCAGGGCTCTCCTTCTGCCAGCATCCATAAAACTATCAGCTTGCAAGTAGGGTAAACTCTGCGCTCTTCTGAGTTCTTGACATTGATGACCTGGAACAGATTAAGTAAACAAATAAAATACCTTCAATGTTTGCCTTTAGCATAGAGGTTTCCTACTTATTATGTCCACTCAACTTCATCGCACCTCATATGTACGTAGATATATGCAGACCCGCCTAATTTAATCTGTTTGCTACCCACAAAATGTCCAACTCAGGATAACATTAAGACCTGAGGAGAACTATTAAGAACACAAAATCCTACATAGAGATTATGTATTGCCCCCGCGGGAAGTGTTAACCATGCCCGGGCTCTCACTTCGTACACCTGAAACCTATATAATTTTATTAATCAATGCCATCCTAATAATTTCAATTTTTAAAACATAGAAATACCTCTACATACTGTAATACTATACATACATCTTTTTGTTACTAACTATAATCGTCTGTCTGCACGGACCTTTAAGTGGATGACATTTTTTCTAATAGCCATTGATATTTGGATCAAATACCTAACTAATGGCCACTGTTGTTTCCTATCATGCTCACATTTATTGAATATTTTCCCAACCTGCCCCTCCCACTCTCACAAAGAAAGGCGAGGGAGTTTTCTTAAGTTCACAATATCCTTCTACAAATACGCTCTTAAGCCTCAACTTGGCTTGGAGAATTGGTTCCTGGCCTGGTCTTTAGTTCAACATCGTCTGAACAGAACCCTATTGTGTGGGAATTTATCAGGGAGCACTGGTAACCTCCACTGCACCGCCAGCCCCAGAGCAAACAAGCTCAAGGATCAAACCCAGACACTCAAGCCACGGTGTGTGTGAAACCAATCAACAACCCCAAGTGAGAGCCGGGCAGGTTAACACTCCCCGTGTGTGGAAGCCCCTTTCAAGTCCCTCATGATTCAGGGTTCTGGTTCAGGGTTCAGGTGCTGGAGAAGGCCATCCACAAATGAAAAAGAGACTATGAAATTAATCTCTTTAATTTGGAAAATGGGGGCCAGGCGGTAGTCCAACTCTAGTGGGAGAACTACTACCCGCTCTGTGTTTTCCATCCCTTTTATTAAGATTAAAATGATAGGATACACCTGTATCCCCTGGGCAGGAAACTCCAATAAAAGCCAATCAGTGAATTTAGGACTAATAGGTGGAGGCTGCTTCAACTACCAACATCTAATAATTAGCTCTGACCCTTTAGAGTCAGTGTTTCCCAAACTTCTCTCATGAGGAGAATCACCTGGTGGAGTTGTTAAACTACAGATTCCTGAATCCCAACTAAGAAGTGCTAAACTAGAATTTCTGGGAACATATAGGTAAAATTGCATACTTAACTTAGTGCTCTAAGACAGAGCACTAAGTTAAGTATACAATTCTAGTATAAGTTAAGTATACTAGAATTTTTGGGAACATATAGGTAAAATTGTATACTTAACTTAGTGCTCTAAGACAGAGCACTAAGTTAAGTATACAATTTTACCTATATGTTCCCAGAAATTCTAGTTTAGCATTTCTTAGTTGGGATTCAGGAATCTGTAGTTTAACAACTCCACCAGGTGATTCTCCTCATGAGAGAAGTTTGGGAAACACTGCTTTAGAGCAATTAAGGTTGACCAGCCCTCCGAATTCCCTGTCCACAGCTCTCTGTTACTAAACAATGTTTGGCTTCTGACACTGCGGGTGCAAGTGGGTGGGATCACTGCTCACCTGGATCCTGGGTCACCAACGAGGGAGTGAGGGCCAGGAAGGGGTGAGGTATTCTGTCCTGTCCCGCTCTCGGCCTTTCCAGCAATGCCTGGTAACCAGGACCAAAACCGGGTTTTGAGCAAGGGGCTGGGCCACGGTCAGTGCCCGGGGCCACCGCAGGCTGGGCTTTAGTGAGGCATCTCAGCGGGCACTGCAGGCCCCGCTGGAGCCCACGGTGACCCACAGAGCAGCCGCGCTGATAGTCTGTTTCTGGGCTGACACCTGGGGCCCAATGGGGCCCTGATGAGAGTCACAGAGGAGAGCTGGCCACGGATGACACGTTAGAGCTGGTAGCCTGGATGGGCACGGCTACTTCTGATGCACAGCCTCTCCGTCCTCTCCCGTCATGGTAACACGTATCATGGTTCTCCATCCATAGTTCTGTGTATCACGTCCTTCTCATCAGGTAACACATCCTGCAGGTCACTGTCACCTGCACCCAGAGCGAGTGCCCGCTCTCTGTACCCGACACCCCTACGCCGTGTGTTCAGAGATGGAAGTAATATGGGGGCTTTCCCTCCCCTGGCCGAAGTCCAGCAGTTTTAGGTGCAAGAGAGCATAGGCCACCCTGGCCGGTTTGGCTCAGTGGATAGAGCGTACGCCTGGGGACTGAAGGGTCCCAGGTTCGATTCCAGTCAAGGGCTTGTACATTGGTTGCAGGCACATCCCCAGTAGGGGGTGTGCAGGAGGCAGCTGATCGATGTTTTTCTCTCATCGATGTTTCTAACTCTCTATCCCTCTCTGTAAAAATCAATAAAATATATTTTAGAGAGAGAGAGAGAGAGAGAGAGAGAGAGAGAACGGGCCCCAGCTGACCTTCCACTCGGGTGTCCTCAGCCTAGTTTCCAAAGGTTTGGGAGAAGAGAAGCTTGAATTCTTTAGGGACTGTGTGTGCATGTGTGTACATGTATGTGTGCATGCACACATGCACACGCGTGTATGTGATGTGTTCCCCAAACCGTTAACTGATCCTGAGCCTTGTCAGCAGCGCTGTTCTTGCTAAGGCTTGTTGTTACCCGCTGGCCTTTCCCCACCAACCTCCGTGTGCTTCAAGGACCCTGCAGTGACCCAGCGAGACCGCCGTTGCTTCCTTCAGAACCAATCTGCCCCCCTCCCACCTCCTTTGCCCGTGTGCTCATGGCTGTAGAGAGACATGGGTAGGGATGTGGTGTGGTACCCCCATCCTGGTCCCCCCATCCTGAGCACCATGGGGCACTGAAGGGGGGATGCGCCGTGGGTAAGGGGCTGCCGTGGGTGAGGGGCTGCCGTGGGGGAGGGGCCGCTGTGCGTGGGGCAGGTCTGTGCCTGTATTCCTGGGCGTGAGAGGAAATGTCTCGTTCTTCTGGGGCCTTTCTGGGTTTTCTCCCCAACCTCCTCCTCTCTTATCTCACCCCACCTGGCTCTGGCCATGAAAAGGAAGTGGCATGTCACCCAGGTCCTCTGTCCCCTCAGGGCCACCTACCCCACCTGTCACCACACCCAGCATTCAGCAGCTCCACTGACCCCCAAAACGTGAGTGAATGCGGTAGGTCCACGGACATGTGTGGGCGGCCGAGGAGGATGACACCGGGCAAGCTCCTAGCACCCTCTGAGCATCTTGTTCCAGATCCCGTGGGGCACGGCCACTGCCTCGCCCTCTGTTCGCTCTCCATCCAGGCCTCTCCCCCTCCCGTCAGCTGCATTCCTCTGTGGGAATTCTTCAGGGGTTTTGTGAGTTTTCAGAAAGACAGTGTGGCAGAGAGCAAGCACCAGCTCTGAGTCCTGTGCAGGGTGCTGGGCCATGACGGGACAGAAGCATGTCTGTGTGCTGAGCGGGGTTGGGGGCTGGGGGAAGTGAAGACATTTACGGGCGGTTTTTGCTACGCAACAGTGTGCCACCCACAATGAATTCTGGGGGAACATTGATAGAATCTGGTGCCTATTTTCATGACTTGACAAGGGTGTGCCTGGGAGGTGCTTCTGGAAGACTTTGCAGTGAAGGGCCCTGTGGGTGGACCCCGGTTGCTAATAGCAACTGAGGCAACTTCTGCAACCCAGTGGCCACATCCTCCTCTCACCCACCCCTCAGCTCTCACCTGGGACAGTGATTAGTGTATAACCCTTGAAAGAAAAGAAAATCATTTTTATTTTTTAGAAGAACTAAAAGCACAAAGCAGCATTTGTCTCTTTTAATTTTCAGGTCAATGTTGAGCAGGAAAAATCAAAGCTGGCAATCCATGCGGTGAGATGAGGCTCAGACACAGAAGCTGAAGATGTGGGGGTGGTGGCGAGGCTGAGCGGCAGCTGGGGGGAAGGGGGTCCATTCTAAGTGTAGACGTGACTCCCACCGAGAGCTGCTAAAATCCACAATCCTCTGAAAGGGAAGGTGCGGGAGAAAAGATGTGTTAGTGAGGATAAGGATGTTCTCTCACTTTGCAATAATTCCAGGGGGGTTTTGACTTGAAAGAACCAACGGGAAGACTCTTTAGCAAACATGGACCATCTTCATATTTTGCTATTCCTTGCCCTCCCACCCAGCGAGCTCCGCCTCAAAGGGGTGACTCTTCACAGCGTTGGGGTACGGATGTGGGGGAAAGGCAGGAAAAAGGCAGGGTCCCTCCCCAAACGGTCTGTCAGCCCTGCCCCTCTGTCCCAGACCCGGATTCATGGTGATTTAGGCTCCACCACTCCTCCCCAGGCCCCCATGGCCACAATCTGGGCAAAAACACAGCTGGCCATGCGGACAGAGTCCCCATGTGGGTTTTCTCCCGCAGTCTGCGCCCTCAGCCCCACCGCGTTGGCAGGGACGTACCTTCTGGGATGTCGTTCAGCGGGTAGAAGCACCACGGGTACCCGCGGACGGTGCTGTCAAAGCAGCAGCCCTTGGCTGCGCACTCGCTGGCCGTGACGCCGGGGTACCCACAGTTGTTTCTCTGGCTCGGGGACATGACGCACGTCTCTGAAAGCACACGGGGCAGGGGCAAAGGTCAGCCCTGTGTCTATCCACACTCCCATCCCGCTTCATTCTCCAGTTAAATCAGCAACCGGCTGGCGCGCTGATGCAGACCCAGGCCTCGGGGTCCGAGAGGGAGACCTGTCCTCCTTTCCTGGCAGGTAAACACATCACCTCAGGGGAAACGCAAGGTGCCCGGAATCTGTAACCTTGCACCTACCTGGACAACGTGTTCATTCGCTCATTAATTTCAACTAACGATTATTAAGCATATTTACTCAATTACTGTGTCTATTGAACACCATTTACGTGTGCTAGGAACAGGATGACACAGCAAAAACAGGCAGCGAGCTCATGCCAGGCTCCGTGCCAGGTGGTGGTGAAATTAAAATGGAGACATGCTTGGTAAGGAACCAACATCAGATGGAGGAGAAAGCCAAGTAGATGTACAAAGCAGCACAGTGTGACCATCCTAGTATGTCCAGGTCAAGCACAGAAGGGACAAGTGACAAGGAGGCTGGGCAAAGCAAGGAGCGCTTTCCGTTGGAGGGGGTTGGCCTCTGAGGATGGGGCAGTGGGTGTTCCACGCAGAGGGAGCAGCGTGGTCAATGGCAGCGAAGGGGGAGAGCAAGTCATGTTCGAGGCGGTATAAGTCCGTGTGCAGAGACGATGCCGAGGTTGAGGTGGGTGGTCTGGGAGGAGCTAGGTCAAGGGCAAGGATGCACAGTTGCAGCCTGAGAACAACAGCTTTCACCGGGGGGGGGGGGAGGGGGTGATGAGATGACCCAATGGGGGAAGGCCCCAGGGCAGACGGGCCAGCTGATAGCTCCCACGTGGTCTGGATGCAAGATCAGTGGGACTTGCCCTCGGGGTCAGAGGCTGAGAGAAGGCAAACTCGGCAGGCTGAGGCAGGCGATGGGAGAGGAGCTGGGAGAGGGGGCATAGGAGGGTGAGGAGCTCCTTTCTGTCCCCTGGGCTCAGAGGCGCACATGGCCTTGTGCCAGGAGTGAGAAGGCAGGGAGGATGAGGAGTGAGGCCGTGGGAGCATCGGCAGTGAAGGGGCAGAGAAGGAAGGAGGCCGAACAGAAGGAGGCTGGTCAGAGGACAAGTGGACGGAGATTCAGGGTAGAGGTGGGCACAGGTGGCCTTGACCTGGGGCATCTGACTCCGTGATAAACAATTCCTCCAAAGACAGTTGGATGTGGGACACTCCCGCTAGACAGAGAGGGCAGATACCTACACTCATTCCTTTGTGAAATCCAGCAATGCATTCTAACATTAACAAGTAATGTTGATTCAGCACTTTGTAGCTTACAAAGCACTTTTTGCAAACATCACAGACAATTGACCATACTCTGAAGATAAAGGCCTTGAGACACAAACAAATTCAAAGGAAGCAGCAGTGCCCTCTCTCACTGGGCAACTATTGATGGAACCAATATTGGACCAATATTGATGGAACATGAATGAATGGGGTAGGTGGTTCGGGCTCTGCAGAGCACTGGCTCAGAGAGGGTATTGGGATGCCCACCTGTGGGGTAGGCACTTGGACATCTGTGTAGACTTTTGAGTGGTCCCACTCCCTGGGCTAGGGTTTGGCTGGGACATTTAGAAGTGCTTTTCATACACCCTACATCAACGCTTGCTCTTTAAAATACGATGTTCAAGAACAGCCTCATGGCGTCAGGACCAGAAGATAGTGCCGACCAAGGAACCCACTTTCTCACGGCAGTTCTCCAAGGACTCACTGGCCCTTTCTCCCGCTGCTGCCGCCACTTGCTTTTGCCTTCCAACCCCTCTCAAGAGCCTAAAACAATGCTTGGCTCAAAACCACACACTGTGCAGCAAAGACCCCCATCAGGGCTGCCTCTCTGTGCCCAGTTTCCCCCCTAAGAAGCAGGAAGAGGGCTGCTTACCAGTCTGGACCTGGGCCAGGCTGCTGAAGGCCAGCGAGAAGATCACGAGCAGGACGCAGATCACCTTGGGCTCCATGGTGGCCATGCCTTTCTCCTCGCTGCTCCCGGGAGACTCTGAGTCGGGGGTGAGAATCTGTCTGATCCCTCGATTTTAAGCCTGGCTCTGTTTGCTGAAAGAGTGTTAGATAACATTTGCCTAAGGAGGGTCTCACAGTCCTCCACTGATTAAAAAGGTGTTCTCTAAACACGGGCAAGCCACACGGACGAGTTTGCTGATAGAGGAAAATCAGAGTCTCGTAGTCATCTTGGTGAGGGATTGGAGATTCAGAACGCCCCGCTCTTATCCATGGGAGTCTCCTCAGTGCACTGGTCCGTATCGGCTAATGTCAATAGTACACTCACTGGGAAGTGATTCATAGCGAGAGATGGCCCACGGAAGGCGCAGCTGTGTGAACAGTGGCTCACGGGGTCCCTGCCACACCACTCAGGGAGGAGAAGGAGCAGAGGAGCCTGCCCGTCTGGCCTTGACCTTTCGACATGGGTTATTTCCAACAATTTTGAGAATCCCAGTCCGGAGAGGGAGAAAGCTGACCTGGGCAGGATGAACAGGAGAATGACAGGCCTGCCTTCCTCCCCTCCCTTCCCCTCCTCAGGGGTCTTGAACTTCAAACTTCATCTTCCCTCCGTTAGTGCTGTCTTGTTAGACATTTCCATGGCAACTTCGCATGTGAACTGAGCACCGTCAGGTCTTCCACCGAGGACCCAGGCAGGGCCTGTGTGGAGGGACGGCACTGCCATCCTCCACACAGGAATTAGTGAGCATTGTTACTTATTTATCCAAATTAATCCTTTACTTTTATTTCCCTTTAACAACGAAGTGACATGTACAAGAGCAGACTGGGAAAGTGATGAAGCAGAGGTGCTATTCCCTCTGGCGGACCCCTCTCCCCTTGTCTGTGGGGTCAGTCGCTCATGTCCTCCCAGGGGATTCCTCAGGGCCACCTCCCTGCGGCCCTGCCCTGCTCTGGCTCTTCCTCTGTCATGGCTCTTTTTTATTTATTCATTTTTATCTTTGAATGTCTGAAGCAATTCCCTCACGTGCCCGTCCACCAGTAGAATGGATGGGTCCTGATGCAGGGGCTTGGTCTACCCTGTGCATTCAGGTGGCCTCAGCACCTACAATGGTGCTTTATTGAACAAATACCCATTGAAGGATGGATGGATGGATGCATATGGATGGATGGATGGATGGGTGAGTGGATGGATGATAGTAGGAATATTTTTTTCTTCAGTGAGAGATTAGGCTCTGAGGAACGCGAATCTCATCTGGGACAGAAGAAACCAATCCTGGTGGCACCTTGACCTCCAACTTCTGCCTTCCAGAACTGTGAGACAACAAATTTCTGTTGTGCATCAGTTTATGATGCTTTGTTTACAGCCGACCTGGGAAACTAATACAACCAGGTGACTGTGCACTGGACACAGAAGAATACTTAGGCTTTTTGGAGGTCAATAAATAGTGACTCTGAAGGCCATTAAATACGAGCTCTGAACTGACACTAATATTCAAAGGCCCAAACCCCACATGGTTCATCAAATAGAGAAATTGGACTTCAGGTGTGAGATGGCATCTTGGCCCAAGTCCATCTCCTGGATCCAGTGGGGTCACATCCATCCCTTGGGGATCCCCCCAGGCCCAGGATAAACACACTTAGTAGCTGCATTGTTTCTCTGGTCCTTGGAGTGAGGGATGTTACCGTGGAATTCCCTCTCACCAGGACGGTGAACCAAAACCAGCATCTCAGGCCAGGAGGGACCTGCAGAAACCAATGCCACCACCAAGGACTTGAGCTTGCAGCCGTGGTCATTGCACACGCCCACTGGCCTCACCTCTGTGGGACAGGGTCAGCACAGGATGGTTCACGGTAAATGTCCAGGCAGTCGTTATTTCAAGCTTAGTGGGCCATTCTTGGCCTTGGCCACATCCTCCTTGTTTTATTTTTGCTACCCTTGAAAAATGCACAAGTCATTCTTGGTTTGCAGGTCATACAGAAGCAGGCCACAGGCAGGATCTGGCCCACAGACTTGTCAGGCTCTGTGTTTAAAGTCTCACACATTTCATCAAGGGGGTGGGGGTGGCACCTGCAGCCGGGGGGCTGGGTGTGAGGTCGTTCCCGGAGCAAACCCCCTGGCACCTGATATGCAGCTATTGACCTAGAAAACGTTTGCTTGCCCCCACTCCTTTCCGAAAAGATGATCAGGTGTATTTTGCCTCCGCATGGCAGGGGCAGCAATAAACCGCTACAATGTGGACTCGGAGTTGTGTCATGACTGCACCCTCAGGAGAGACCTTGAACATTTTGCTACACATCCTTTTGGCCTGTTACGTTGCAGACCTGCTGCTGTGTTAACTGGATTTGGGAAACAGAAACTAGGATGCCTCAGAGTAGCATGTCAGAGCTTGGAGTGGCGCAGGTCCAGGACCCTGGTCCTTGAATGGACATAGCTATCCTCTCTGAAGGGAAAGACGGATGTCTGCACCTGTTCCGCTCACCCCGAAACATGCTCACGGGCCTCTCTGGTCTGGGAGATAACACAGACTACATTTGAACGGACCATTCTGGCTCATTTACCAGGCTGCCGATGAAGTTTGAAATTTTGAGTGGAATCAGGATAATAAATGGCTCTGTAGAAAGTGGTCCAGGCTGTCACGCAAGACACCCTGCCACGTGGGCCCAGAAGTTTGAGCGGTTTGTGATGTATCCACGGCAGACATCGGCATTGTGTGGCACCTTGGCGAAGTCCGAGACGAAAAACAGCAGGTTCCGAATTAGTTCTCTGTCGCCATATGACAAATGACTCCCAAACTTAGCGATTTAAAACAAAAAAGGAGCACCCATACGATTGTCAGCTGATTTCAAATGATTGTCAACTGATTTCTCAACAGAAACCATGCAGGCCAGACGGGAATGGCAAGAAATATTTAAGTTGAAGAACAACAAGAACCGACAGCCAAAAATACTCTACCCAGCAAAGCTATCACTCAGAATCGAAGGTCAGATAAAGAGCTTCACTAATAAAAAAAAGCTAAAGGAGCTCATCACCCCTAAACCAGAATAATATGACTTGCTGAAGGGGGTTCTTTAGGGAGAGGAAGAAAATAAAGATAAAAATTATGAACAACAAGTATGTAACTATCAACAGGAGAATCTAAAAACCAAGGGAATTAAAAAACCTGATGAACAATATTAACTGTTGAATATAATAGAATCAGAGGTATGGAAGGGGAGTGAACTGATGATTCTCGGGGAAAAGAGAAGAGGGGGGTGTAAGAAGAGCCTGAACAAAAACTGTGCACCTATGGATGAGGACAATGTGGGGTGGGGAAAGGGCAGAGGATGGGGTGGGAACCTGGTGGAGGGGGGGAAAATGAGGAACTTTTTTAAAAAATATATTTTATTGATTTTTCACAGAGAGGAGGAGAGAGGGATAGAGAGAAACATCGATGAGAGAGAATCATCAATTAGCTGCCTCTTGCACACCCCCTACTGGGGATGTGCCCGCAACCATGATACATGCCCTTGACCGGAATCGAACCCGGGACCTTTCAGTCCGCAGGCCAGTGCTCTACCACTGAGCCAAACTGGTCCCAGCGGGAACTTTTGTAACAATATGAACAGTAAAGATTTATTTTTAAAAAATAAACAAATAAGAAATAAAACAAGAAACACTGTCTCACAGTTCCTGTGTGTCGGGGACTTGGTGACAGCTTAGCGGGATTCTCTGGCTCTCAGGCTGCCGTCAAGGGGTCAGCCAGGACTCAATTCAAATATTGTGAATGTGAAGGCATCACAGCGCCATATGGAAAGTGGGGACAATACTGCGAGTTTCTCCTCATAGTAATTGACTCTATTTCTGAGTTCCCATCCTGCCAACAGCAGGGGCTGGGGCATGATCCTGGATGTGGCATCGTGCCCAGGAGCACTGGCTGGCAGCCTGGGGGCATGCTGGTTCCATGAGAGCGTTTCCATCACAGAGGGGCGGCGTGGAGGGCCTGGGTCTGTACATGCCCTCCTTCTGAGCCGCAGCTGCTGGCAGACTACACTGTGAATCTGCGGAGTGCATATCCCGAGCATGGGATGCAGCAAACACATTTCAGGGCCAGGAAATCTAACTACGTCCCAGTAATTCCCCACAGGCCCATCACCCAAGAGCAGATAGCTTGATGGAATGATGGAATCATCTGCTCCACTGCCAGGGGATGGGTTCCCATTCGGCACATGCCTTAAACCAGTGGTTGGCAAACCTCGGCTCCTGAGCCACATGCGGCTCTTTGGCCCCTTGAGTGTGGCTCTTCCACAAAATAGCACGTGCGGGCGCGCACATACAGTGCAATTGAAGGAGGACCCTAATTAAGTTAATAACAATGTACCTACCTATATAGTTTAAGTTTTAAAAATTTGGCTCTTAGAAGAAATTTCAACCGTTGTACTGTTGATATTTGGCTCTGTTGACTAATGAGTTTGCCGACCACTGCCTTAAAGCAAAGTGCACATGTCCAGGAAGCACACAACGGACAAAGGAGTGGCGTTCCTCAAACTAAAGGAAGTCACTGCTGGAGGAAGTTTTGCTTCCCATCCCAAGGCCCTGGTCTTATGGATCGGAGCGCTGCTGGTCTGAGATAGGCTGCCTTCCACGTGGAAACTGGACTGGCAGGGGAAACTGCACTCACGCCAGTGAACCAGCAGTCAGAGGAGGCGTGTCCCCTGGAGGGACTGGTCCTAGGTGCAGAGGGAAGCTGTGTCCCTGCTAACCATGGGGATGAAGAGGATGATGCCCCCAGGGGGTCACTGGGGCTTCTGTGCAAGCTTTCTCACCAGACGTCCCGGACAATGGAAAATGGAGGCACCTCGATACACATCAGACCACACAAGGACCCAGAGCCCATAGATGTGAAGATCTGGCCCACTGTCACCAGGCAAATGACCAAGCCCAGCTGAAGCGGAGCATGAATGGGGAGGGGCTGTGGCCACCAACTCTGACCTTCTGACCAACAACCAAAGCAGTTGCTGTAGCCGCTGTTTTACATCAATTAAAGGAAGTAGCACTAGGTACTTAACTAATTTCTGGATGATTTAGGTATTTCTAAGCCTTGGAATCAATAGATAACAGAATACCAGAAATCACCTAAATGTATATTACATATGTAGGTAGAGAGCAAATTTAACTATGTAACGTATTTTAAACGTCTTCAACTGTAAAATGCTTATCATATATATGATGAACGAAGGTTTAAAATCTTTGAATATAAAGAGCTCACACAAGTTGAGTTTTCGAACCCTGGAACTTGAATCGATAGAGGCAAAGAGCACGAACATGGAATTACAAAATTATAGGAAAGAGGAAAACACTATTAGCAATCAAAGAAATCATTTAAGCTAGCAACAATGTGCCAGCCAAGCAAATTGTCAGGTTTTGTTTTTTAATCAGAAGAGTCTATGCCGCTGAAAGTCAGGCAAACAGAGCCTGCACCCATGGTGCCAATGGGCGCCTGCTGTCATGGCGATCAGCACGGGCCTAGAAGCAAGGGAAAGAGAGAAAAAAAGAAGCTACCCCAGGGAGTGGCCCCATGGGGTGCAAGGATGTCACCCCGGTTTCCTTGGTCTTTGTCCTCCTAGTTACAAAATGTTTCTATAGTGAGCAATTATTATTGTAACTGAAAAATATTGTATTTTTTTAAATAAAATGTTATGATTTTGGTGTACCCCTCAAAAAAGAGAACGAGGAGCGTTCCCCTGCCGCCCCATCAGTGAGTCAGGAGGCGGTCATGGAGGGGTATTTGACCCTAGAGGGGTTGTGTTCGGGCCACGCCTCACTGACGTGCCTGCCCCATGGCCTGCTTCCTCATACCTTCCCTGAAGTTAAACACGGGAGTGGGGCTGGTGTGAGCTGCCTGTTATCGCTTAGATTTCAGCAGCCCCGGATCGAAGCCACCCACGCCCACCATGGAGTCCTCGTCCCACCCAGCCTGTTCCAGACGCCCATTGGGGCATGCCAGCGAGGTGCAGACTTGCCCAGGAAGGGCCCAGGACACCTCTGGGTGCAGAAGTGGTAGAAACAGGGACCTCCCCCCCCCCCCCCGCCCCAGTCCCTCCATACTCCTCCTGGACTCACCCCAGCTCACGCTTCCCCAGCCTTTTGGCTCCAAAACCACTGTCAAGTCCTAACTGTGGGTCCTGGGGATTTAAAGGTAGGAAGAGAGACGGGGGGGACGCGGATACCTAATTCCTCACCTCCAAGCCATTCCTGACTCTGCCAACCTGCAGTTACTTAACCCTCCAAACTCTGCTCGGTACCCCCAGGTCTGAACAAAGCCTTGTCCCTCCCAGCAGGTGAGCGTGGAATTCACCTGCTCACTCCTGGCCTGGGGTCCACGGAGCCTCGGGTCAGTGTGGGCACCGTACCTCCCCACTCCTCTGTATCTCAGTCCCTGAGGTGAGTACACTGGCCAGCCCCCTCCTCTCCCGTGATGCTGACTGTGACTTTCCTCTCTCCTGCAGGCCCCAGTGCTTCCTCTCTCCTGACTGTGAGCACTGCCCCGACCAGCCCTGTCTCCTGCTCCCATCACCCATCATGCTCCCCTCTGCATTCACCCTCCCACCCCCACCCGATGGATCCCTTTGATGTGGTTCTTTGGTTCATTTCAATCCATGTCTACCCCAAACATAGGTGTGTGGGTACAGTTATTTTTTTTAATATATTTTTTATTGATTTCAGAGAGGAAGGGAAAGGGAAGAAAGAAATAGAAACGTCAGCTGAAACCGGTTTGGCTCAGTGGATAGAGCGTCAGCCTGCGGACTGAAAGGTCCCAGGTTCGATTCCGGTCAAGGGCATGTACGTGGGTTGTGGGCACATCCCCAGTAGGAGATGTGCAGGAGGCAGCTGATGGACGATTCTTTCTCATTGATGTTTCTAACTCTCTATCCCTTCCCCTTTCTCTCTGTAAAAAAGTCAATAAAATGTTTCTAAAATTTTTTTCAAAAGTATTTGTCCTCACTAAAGAGCAAAACCTCAAAATACACGAAACAGAGACTGATCGAGCTGAAGGGGGCTAGGCAAGGCCACGGTTATAGTGGAGACTTCGGCTTCTCCTCCCAGGTCCTGCTGGGGCTTCTAGACAACATCAGCAAGGGCACAAGAGACCAGCCCTCCCTGCAGCCAGCAGAGCCCACCTGGTGTTTACAGGGCATTTCACCTGACAGCAGAGTACACCTGTGATTCTAAGTGCCCTGTACATTTATCAACGCAGACCATACCCTGGGCCATGAAATAAATCTCAACAAATCTAAAAGAACTGAAACCACACAGAGTGTGTTCTCTGACCACAATTCAATAAGACGAGCCATCAGGAACAGACAGCAGGAAAATCTCTAAGCATGGCGAAACTCAGTAATACTCAGAGCAAAAGCGAGTTTCAGGCACACACATAGAGGCACACACACACACACACACACACACATACACACATGAAGAAATTTCAAAATAGGCAGACCTGGATGAAAAAGAATTACTGTCTTAAGTCAAAATTTGTGAGACTTGGCTAATGCGGTTGGGAGAGAAATATTTATTGCATTAACTTACATTGGAAATGAGAAAAGGTCTCAAATAAAAAACTTAAATTTTTAACCTTGAAAAAATAGCAAAATAAACCCAAAGCATTGAGAATGAAGATAGGAGTAGAAATGAATGAAATTGAAAAATAGGAAAATAATTAAAAAAATAATAAATTAAAACAGAAAGTCTAGTTCTTTGGGAAAATCAATAAAATTGACAAATCGATAGCAAAACTGACAAAAATTAAAAGCAAAAAGAGACTAATGGTATTAGAAATGAAACAGGAGAGATCAGTACAGACCCTACAGACATCAGAGGATAATAAGAAAATACAATGAAGAAGTTTACTCTCATAAATTTGACAACTTAGAAGAAATGGACTAATTCTTGAAAACTACACAGACAGGCACACTCAGACACACACAGACATACACATAAACACACACACACACACACACACACAGGACAGTCGTAAGAGTGGTTCATATTTAACTTATTAAAAACTTCCAAACTGTGATCTAAAATGACTATTTCCTTTTGCATACCCACCAGGAGTGTGTGAGTTCCATTTCTCCCACATCATTGCCAATACGTGGCAGGTCAATCTTTTGAATTTACCCTTTTAATAAGCAAGCAGTGGTTTTGAGTTTTAAAACATTGAGCGTTTTTGTCAGGTGTTTATTTGCCATCTGTATATCTTCTTAGTAAAAGGTCTGTTCATATCCTTTGCCTATTTTATTTTTTTGTGAATTGTCGCTATTTCCCTACTCTTTAACAAATAAACAGTTAATTCTTATTCCTCAACACACACATACACACACACACACACACACACTCAAACACATACACACAGACACGCACTAAGGCATAGATACACACATACACATTCACACAGGCACACACTCAGACACATACACACAGATACACACTAAGGCATAAATATAGACACACACACAGACACACACACACAGATGCACACAACCAGACACATACATGCAGGCACATACACTCACACACAAGTACAAGTAAAACTGGAGAAATCTGAGTAAGTCAGTAGACCTTATCATTGTTAATATCCTGCTGGTATACTGTACTCTAGTTTCACAAAACGTTATCATCAGGGGAAACAGGACAAAGTTTGTGAGACCTCTCTGTGCATTGTTCCTGATGACAGCACGTGACTCTACAGCTATAAAAAGTTCAATTGAAAACGTCTGATAAGAATGCTTCCGAAATCACAGTTCTTATGACGACCTATACCAAGCACAACCTTAAAAATCATTTTCATGGTTATTATTTTTTTCTCACCAGCCGAGTGTGTGGCTGGCGATGACTCCTGTCCTGGAGGAGTGGGAATGTGTCCGGAAGTGTCTACACCGCCCTCCCCCAGGCCCTGTACTGAGGAGATAACATCCCCCACCCCTTACCCAGGGCCCACGGAGGAGCTCCCCCCTGAGCTGTGGAGAAGCCAGGCTGTTCCCACGATTCCAGCCACACGCCTGACACTCATGGGGTGCCAGGGGGGTGGTGCTGGGGGAAGACTCTGGACTCTTGCCTTGGGGCCCTGACACCAGCCTGCAGCTTCACCTACTTCCCACAGCTGGCTGTGACTCAGGGGGCACCTGCAGGTGCAACCTGGCAGCGAGCAGCCCTCCACAGTTCCCTGTGTTCTTCCCCACAGGAAGCTCTAGTGAGCCAGGAGGAAGGTGGGGTGCAGGACCAAGGTCACAGGCCCAGGAGGCAGTGCCCCCAGCCTGGGAAACAATCTGGAACTTTCCAGGGACCAGGAGGATGGAGCGGGCATGGCTGCCCTCCCCAGAGCTTCACCTGGTGGCCAGATGTAGGAAGTTCCTGGGTTTCCTTTTGAGGATGGCTCTGAGGGTGGGTGTGATGACCCAGTAGCCATCTGGACCCAGGGACCACCGTCCCTGATCCGATCTCATCATCTCCCTTGCCTTTCCCTTAGGTGTGAGAAGATGCCCTAAATTAAATTACAGCAACTAGCCCTAATGGCTTGGGCTCAGTGGATAGAGAGTCGTCGGTCTGAGGACTGAAGCCAGCTTTGATTCCGGTCAAGGGCATGTACCTTGGTTGCGGGCACATCCCCAGTGGGGGGTGTGCAGGAGGCAGCTGATGGATGTTTCTCCCTCTTCGGTGTTTCTAACTCTCTATCCCTCTCCCTTCCTCTCTGTAAAAATCAGTAAAATAAAATTTTCTAAAAAAATAAAATAAAATAAATTACAGCAACTAGAGGGTTCAAGAAGGAGAGGAGGGAGGTTAATGCGTTAACAACTGCAGAGCAAAACCAACAAAACACAGCTCACATTCCTGAGTGTGCGCTGGAATTTTGAATCAACTCCCAGGAGTGGATGCTGAGCTCCGCCCGCCGCCGTTAGACGCACACGGAAGTCTGTGCAGCAACTCTGACACGGCGGGTGCATCCAAATACCATTGCCAAATGCTGTTCCCTCCCTTACACCCCTCATCCCTCTCTCAGTCTCAGACTTCCTGGGGGCGGGTGGCGTTCCCTCCCCAAGCACCTGGGACCAGGCTGCTGAGAGACTCGCCGTCTTCCCCATGGCTGCCTCCAGGTAAGGAATGAATCCATCTGTGAGAAAGCGCCACACTGTGTGCAATGGGGGCTGCAGCTGAGTGAGTAACAGGAAGCTTCTTTAATGCTGCAGGTGCCTGGGAGGCTCAGGGGCTCTGCAGAGAGGTAGGGAAGCTTTTGGCTCTCTTTTAAAAAAAATAAACAGGTATTTTTAAAAATATGTTTTTAATTGATTTAGTAAGAGAGAAAGGGAGAGAGAGAAACACCGATGTGAGAGAACTATCCATTGGCTGCCTCCTGCACGCCCCCTACAGAGGATCGAGCCCACAACCCGGGCCTGTGCCCTGACCAGGAACTGAACTAGTGACCTCTCCGTGCATTGGATGATGCTCCACCAACCGAGCCACACTGGCCAGGGCTCCTTTGGCCCCCCCCTTTTTTTTTTAATATATATATTTTATTGCTTTTTACAGAGAGGAAGGGAGAAGGATAGAGAGCTAGAAACATCGATGAGAGAGAAACATTGATTCAGCTGCCTCCTGCACACCCCCTGCTGGGGACGTGCCCGCAACTAAGGTACATGCCCTTGACCGGAATCAGACCCAGGATCCTTGAGTCCGTAGGCCGACGCTCTATCCACTGAACCAAACTGGCCAGGGCTCCTTTGGCCTCTTGATGGCAGGTGACCGTCCGCTCTGTTTGCCCCAGGGCCCGCTGTGCCGGTGAGGTGGCCCTGGCTTATTCCACTGCCGTTTCCCACTCTGAGTCCCATGACAGCGTATGAGGTCATGCTGATCTGCCGAGAAACCTGTTCTAACAGGAAGATGCAAAGCCCACAATGTGCAGAGAAGAGGTCAGATGGACATAGCCGAGCCTCTGCCATCGATCACACTCGTGGTTTCCGTTTACACGTTCAGACAAGCTCCCAGGGGCCACTGCGTTGTGGAAGCAAGAGACAGGAGCACAGCAGGCGCCGAGCGCTACGAGACAGAGCAGACAGCAGCCTTACGCTAACCACTGGGAGGCCAAGTCCCCACAAGCAGAGGACGCGGGTCTGGTCCCGGGGCACAGGGATATTGGGGATAACTGTGTGCACAGGGGCGTCTACAGTGACAGTTCCCGCAGTGCGGGGCCTGGGGGCTGCAGCGCCCACCGCTCTGCAGAGAGACTTGCTCCTGTCGCCGCTCGCTCGTGTGGAAGGGCTGCTGCAGAGGAAGCCTAGCCGACAGGCGGGAAAGGGCAGCGCTTCTCGGTGGAGGTCAGAAAGGCACGTCAAGGTCGTTTTAGTCCAACACCCGGGGGCCCGTCAGAGGGGGTGTCAGCAAACTGTTCTGGATGGAGGGAGGGTCGTCCTCGGGCCCTGCCGGTGGTGCCAGCAGCCGGGCCCGGGCGGCATTTGCCCGTGAACGCGTCCAGCCAGGAACGGGTGGAGGGGCGGGACGTCTCGGCGTGGCAGGAACTCAGCGTGGCGGCTTGTCCGCTTTCTCTTCAGGTTTTCAAGTCCCTCTAGAAAGAGAAACGTGCGGGTCACCTTTCCGGCACTTCAGGCCCTCCCTTCCCCGTTAGGATGGAGCGGGCACACCTGCATTCGCACGGGCCGTTCTGAGATCCATGGGGACAGAGTGGCCTCTGCTGGCGGAGGCTGCCAGCTCCCTAGGACCTCAGACCAGTGCAACAGCGCCCCCCTGTGGCCCCTCCCAGCCTGCCGGCCTGTGTCTTTCATCACAGAAACCACGTTTCCCGTGGTTTCCACGTGAACTTCCCAGCTCTCAGCATCGTGTTCCTGAGCCCCGGCCGCTCAGAGCGAGTTTGCTTTAAGCCCCAGCGAGACAGACAATCAGGGGATGACATGGTGCTCCCGCAGGCAGTCCCAGCCCAGTCCAGGCAATTCCCTTCCAGGTGTGTGGCCCTCACATCCATGTTCCAAAGGGGGCACTGAAAATGCACACACTAACCCCCGCCACACACACACACACACCCCAAAGCTCTCCCGGGGGGAGAGCCTCTTCGGTCTCCCCCGGGGACACCTGAGAAGAGACTTGCAGAAGGGAGAGTCTCGCCTGGACAGTGTGGCTCAGTGGTTGAGTGTCAACCTAAGAAGCAGGAAGTCATGGTTCAATTCCCGGTCAGGGCCCATGCCCGGGTTTTGAGCTCAATCCCCAGTGCAGGAGGCAGCCAATCATTGTCTCTCTCTCCCATCATGGGTGTTTCTCTCTCTCCTCTCCCTTCCTCTCAGAAATCAGTCAGTAAAAAATATATTTAATTTTAAAAAGTGTGTGGGGGGGTGTCTCACCCTGGCCTTCAGTGGGGTCCACCCGTCACAGACAAAATGGCTCTCGTGGTGTCACAGAGAGTGGAAGCCGTTTCTAAGCCCCACGGGGAGCCACACGGCCCTAAATGTGTTCTCAAAGCCCTGAGACACCCCACACACACACACACACACACACACCCTGATCACGCCCCCTAGAGAAGGACTCGGGGGGCGTCAATGTCCGCAGACAGCCAGGGGGAGCCCTGGGCACCCTCACCTTGGAGAACTGCCAATTCTGCGAGGCAGCCCCGCTGGGCTGGAGACCTGCTCTGGGGCCTGGGCAGGTCCCTCTCCTGCTGTGAGGCTGGTGCTAGGACCTGCCCCCCGGGATGCTGTGAGGCCTCGGGCGGCACCACTGCAGGCAGCCTGCAGCTCACTCCGCCTCCTCCACAGCGTGAGGACCGGGAGGCGGCTCCTCCCACTGGCGCCTGTTTCAGGCTCAGCCTTCTCTCCCAGCAGCTTGTCACACGGACCCCCAGGCCCCCGCGTGCAGCCTCGTGGAGGGCGCTCCTCCGTGGCCTCGTGGGCGAGTTCAGACCCGCTCCTGCTGTCCTGCCCTCCACACACCAGGCCCACACCGCTGTCCGCCCCCCAGGCTCCCGCTCACGGGCCATCGAGGCCACTGCAGGGCGGGGGCTGCCCCTTCCTCCGTCTTCTCTGACCCTTGGGGAGAGGCTGATGGGTTCGGACTGAATTTGGGGCTACAGAGCTTAGGGCGGGGCCAGCCTGCCCACGAACAGCCCGATGAGCGCCAGCAGATGCTTCCGGAGGGCCTGTCTCCCAGCGTTGGCTGCCCTGCCCCGCCCCCCTCCCCGTGGGCACTGAGGCAGGGACCGTGGGCACCTGCGAAGGGCACAGCTCACAGCAGCAGGGCTGGGATGCACAGCATGCTGAGTGCCAGGCCTGGGCCCTCAAAGGACACTGCTACGGAACTTGTCACTTAAAGCAAAAAATCCCCAAGAAAGACAGGAAGTGAACGCCCTGGTTCCCATGGAAGTCTGATGGCCTCCTTAGCCCATGGCTTCAAGTCAGAAGGAGCCTCTAAGCAGGTCTGTGGTCCGCATGGACAGAAAGCAGACTGCCGGATGCCAGGGCGGCGGGAGCGGGAAGGGGTGAGGCTTAGCGAGGTCTCCTTGCAGGAGGCTGACATGCCCCGGACTGGAGAGGTGCGCATAGACCGTGAATGCCCCCAGAGGCTCACTTTAAAACGATCGATTCTATATCACGCAAATGCTGTCTCAATTAAAGAAAACAAAGTCTTTGAAACTGATCCAGGGCGTGATGTGGGGCTCAGAGTCCAAGACTGAGTCAGCAAATATTTGCCGAGTGGCCACAAGTGGAGGGGCCCTGCTCCCCAGGCTTCTGTGCGGCCTGGCCTCACCTCCCTGCAGCCTCCCGCCGCCCCCCCCACACACACACACACCTGCTTCCCAGGCAGGTGCTGACACCGGTCCCTCTGGAGTCTCCATCCTCCCTCTGGGGGTGTTCCTTCTTCCTCCCCACCTTCTCCGGGGCTCCCCCTGCCCCCCTGTTCCTCCAAACTCAGCCTCACTGGCCTATCTTCCTCTTCCAGGTTCCCCCCCCCTCCTGTGGGAGGGGCCAAGCACAGAGCTGCCCAGGCTCCTCCTGGGCACAGACTCTCCATCCCATCCCTGACTCCCTCAGTGGTCATGGGGGGTCCTCTCCACCTGTCTTGCCTTCGCCCACCCTCTATTACACACATACACACACACACACACACACACACACACTCTACTTGTCCCCATCCCCAAGGACTCCCTCCTCTCGGCTGTTTCTCTTCCTTCCTCTGATGGGTGGAGGCCCGGTCACCCATGTGTGCCCACCCTGCTCACGTCCCACACCCATGAATCAACAACCGACTGCTCCCTCCCCGGCTCCGCAGCAGGACGGGAGCCACCGAGGGCTGGCGGGGACCAGCGGGCGCTGGGCGGGCGCCGCACCCACCTCCAGCTGCTCGTGGATCCAGTCCAGGAAGGAGGTGATGCGGGTGTAGACCCCGGGCTTGTTCACGTCCGCACAGCCGATGCCGAAGCTGGTCGCTCCCACCAGCTTCCACTCCCTCCTCTCCTGGCACACCAGCGGGCCCCCGCTGTCCCCCTAGACGGCAGGGAAAGAGGAGACTAAGGGCTACAGAGCAGGCCCCGGCACGGTGCTCCCTGGTTCTGACTCAGGATTCCCCAGTCACTGCACCACCAAGTCCAGCATGAGGACGGCAGTCCCCGGACCTGACGCGGCCTTCCTCCCAGTGGGTCCGCTGTCCCTCTGATGGAGCCCCCCCGCCAGCTCCCAGCATCCACTGAGCCCGGGCAGGTCAAGTAGCTGTGTGCACCCGAGGGAGCTCTCAGAGGGAGGGTCCGCCGGCCAGGGGCCTTTAGCTGACCTCAGACCCAGGCAGAATGGGGGTCTCGCCCACTGACTTTGGAGGCCCTTCTTCACAGGTCCCCATCTGCCTCCCGCCTCTCTGGTCCCCCTGCAAACGCTGGGAACCGGGCGGGAAGGAAGCATCATGAGACCCGTCCTCCCGCCCTGCACCCGGGCAGAGCGGGAGCTGGTAAACACGGGCGGGCCGGGAAAGGAAAGGGCGTGCTATCTCGAGCAAACTTCTTCCCCTGGCCCTGACGTGTGCTCTGCAGTCACAGGGAGATGCCGGCAGGGGCCTCTCCCATGGGCTGGGTCACCACAGCAGCCTGGCCTTGCCCACTGCCATGACCCCTGGAGGTCACGGCGGGCCCCTACCTGGCAGCTGTCCACTCCGCCTTTCAGGTAGCCGGCACAGACCATGGAGGGGGAGATGATGCCGCCGTACACGTCCCTGTGGTTGCAGATCTTGTTGGAGATCAGAGGCACGGCGGCGTGGTTGAGGACCGGGGAGGCGTCACCTGTGTCGGAGGAAGAGGGGGGTGTGCAGTGGGGAGCTCAAAGGGCACGCATCCGGGGCGAGGACCAGGGCCAGGGGCACGCTGCCCCCACCATGGCCACGTCAATGGCAGAGCCATCCACTTCCCTGCGGGAACTGACGTGGGAGTGGGGAGGAGCAACTGTCACCACCAGGGACCTGCCCTGGGCCTACCCTGGGCCCACCATTAGATCCGCACCAGGTTGTTTTGTTCCCAGAACCACCCGGGCCACACAGCAGGGAGCCTGTGGCTGGTGAAGGTCACACACAGATCTTGGGGAAATTTTGGGGTGGTCTGCAGAGAAATGGCCTCCCACAGGCATCCATGTTCCAACCCCCAGAACCTACAACCATGTCGCCTTCCATGGCAGACTGGGGATGGGGACATGGTCCTGGGCTCTCCAGAGGGACCCCAGGGGTAATCCCAGGATCCTTGGAGGAGTCAAAGGAGAGAGTGTGAAGGCGGAAGCAGAGGTCATAGAGGGAAAGATGGAAGGTGCTGAGCTGCTGGCTGGGAAGGTGGAGGAAGGGACCACAGGTTAAGGAGCGTGGCCGCTGGGATCTGGAAAAGGCAGGGAGCCGTCTCTTCCCAGAGCCCCCTCCTGGCATCTTGGCCCCACCCACCAAGACGGAGGAAGGACTTCCGGGCCCCACAACCGTGAGAGGATGGGGGTCATTTGTTGCTGCAGCAACAGAAAATGAACGCACCTCCCGTGGATCAGCCTCAGCAGCGACGCGACAAGACTGCCGCCCTCTGACTTAGCCTGTTGGTAACCTGGGTGATCTTTCTGCTTTAACGGCTTAACACGGGGCACCCCGTTCTCATTCCTATAGCAGGTGTCCACAGGTGTGGGTCTGCGCTCCCCAAAACCGCACTTTAACTGTTCCATGAGTGTGAGTGACACAGTGGTTACTGCACGAGCTTGCCTAATCTGCTCACGTGTCCACCTGCCCCGCAGTGAGGACTGCCTGGCCATGAGCTCGGGCTGGGACCGAACCTGTCCCTACTCGGTACACAGGACCCAGCGAAGACAATGAAAGGGTCCTCGCTCTCCAAGTTCATGAATAACAGCACGAATAGGGCCTTGGGTGGAGAGCACGAACACAATCCCAGACCTTCCACCACCTGGGCGTGTGAGGTCAGGCAAGGTGCTCGGCACCGGTCTCCACCCTCAAAGTGGGCAGGAGCACAGTGCCACTCAGGGCTGTGTGGGCACAGGCAGGATCACCTCACTCTGCTCAGCCCCTGGCACAGGGAAGCAAAGCTCAAGGCCTTTGGGGGAGAAGCGTCCACTATGGGCAGGAAGGCTTGGCCAGCCGTAGGGCGAGACCCTGCGATGTGGGGAGGACTGGCCTCTGGATCTGGGTGAACCCCAGGTGCCTCGGACAGTCAGGAGGGGACCGATGCAGCTAATAAGACTCAAGAGGAAATACTGAACGCCCTGTCCTGGGCTGAATGGTGCCTCCCCTGAGCATGTCCACCTGCAACCTGGGACTCTTTAGAATGGGGTCCATGCAGGGGGATCATTAAGGAAGAGTCTTTAGATGGAACCATCCCGGATCAGGGTGGGTCTTCACAACTGCTGCTCTTCTAAGAGGAGGGAGGGGGGAGCTGAGACCGGGGTGGGAGGCCCTGTGAAGGCCGGGACAGAAACTGGACCAATGCCTCTACCTTTCAAGGCACACTAAGGCAGCAGGAGCCACAGGACCTCGGGTGAGGCCCAAGAGGGACCCAGCCCTGCACACCTTGATTCCACACTCCGGCCTCCAGACCGTGAGAGAACAAATGTCTGTGGTTCCAAGCCACCTGTTTGTGGTGGTTCATTACAACAGTCCCAGGAAATGAGTGCTCTCCCTGCTAACAAGGGAAGTCATCGATGGGCCCCCTGAGAACGGTGACCCTATTTGTGCCCCATAGTGATGAACAGGGCACAGGCTTCCTTTGCATGTAATTTTTTGTTACCATTTACTAATTATATTCTGATGATAGCAATGGTCCTGTTTGTTTGCTTCTGCTACTTGATCTTTGTAGGATGAAGTAACATGTCTACCGAAGTCACACAAGACAAAACCTCCTCACCAGTTCCAAGTGCATCTTCTGCATAAATCTTGGAAGGTGTCTCTACTGGGCTCCTACGCACTTAGTCAGCACGGTGGGAGGAAGAGGATGCTCGAGGATGAAGGGGACCCACCTGGTGTGTTGGGGAAGGCCTCTCTGTGGAAGCCTGCCCCCTTCTCCTTCATCATTTATTTTTCTGCCGAGGAAGTCTGCGACTTTCAAATGGAACCATGTCTCATGATCAACCACTACTCTGCTGACTGCACATTTGTTGGAGTAGTTGACTCGCACCCCCAGCAGGGACATGTGGGTGTCCCACGGAACATATGTTGGGACATAGGAGGAGGACAAGTCGGTGTGGACATCTACCCCAGCCCTCTCCTTCCCAGCCCCCTGGACTCAGAATCTCGACTCCAGGCCACTGACCTCCTTCCTCAGTGGCACCCCATCCTGACGTCCAGCACATCTTCCCATCCGGAAAGTTCTCTTCGGAGTTGGGCAGACAAATTGGTTGGGTCATCTCTGTTTAAAGAGGAAACAACAACTCTCACATCTGGGTGCTAACCATCTCTCAAAGGTAGGTCAAGCCCAAGGTCCTCTGAAAGCCATTAGCTCGTAGCCTAAAAACAGCCACAGGTAAACAGATGTGTGTGGCTGTGTTCCAATAAAACTTTATTTACAAAACAAAGGGTCAAGTTTGGCCCATGGGCCAGAGCTTGCCCACTCCTGGTCCAGACTGTGGGTACCTGGCTTTACAGAACATCCCTCCGTGGGTATCCTGTCCCTCCTGACAGACCTAGAGGCCACAGCTCACCTGTCCATGTGGGCTGTGTCACATAAGCCGCCACAAAGTTGGTGCCACAGCTGTCATGCGGCTTTCACGTGAACACAGCCTGAGATGTGCTAAGCCCTTCTGGGTACGACAATAATGGAAGGGTAGCCGAAACCGGTTTGGCTCAGTGGGTAGAGCGTCGGTCTGCGGACTGAAAGGTCCCGGGTTCGATTCCGGTCAGGGGCATGTACGTTGGTTGCGGGCACATCCCCGGTAGGGGGTGTGCAAGAGGCAGCTGGTCGATGTTTCTCTCTCATTGACATTTCTAGCTCTCTGTCTCTCTCCCTTCCTCTCTGTAAAAATCAATAAAGTATATTAAAATAAATAAATAAATAAAAAAATAATAATGGAAGGGTAGAGAAAGACTACGGGGAGGGTTCGTTTTAATTTTATCGAAGTACAAGTGTTGGCACCTCATTTTGTATAAACCAAACATCATTAATAATAATTAATAAATGAACACCCTCTACAATTTCTCTTTGTTTCTCTGGCAGGATTTGTGTCACGTGTTACGTGCGCCCTGCGGTTGGCACCCTGCTGACTCTGCTGCCGCTGGTCTGGTGCCAGCATTCAGCTCCTGTACGGGCGTTGCTGACTGGCATCGCCCCGCCTGCACCCCGCGCTGCTGTCCCCCTGGGGGAGGAAGGTTTTTTTGGGAGTGGGCTCATGAGGCTTCGTTTGCAGCTTCAAAACGTTTGAAAGTCCCATCCCTTGTGGTTTTCTGTAACCTCCACAGGCCATATCCTGACACCTCCCGTAGAGAAACAGCTGCTCAGTGAGAGGAGGTTTCTGAGTATTTCAGGAGCCAGAGATGCCCAGTACTTTCCAAACCATAAGGAATCGGCTGCAGGAAGGACCCATCACCCACTGGCTGGCTTGGGAAGTACTTCCTCTCTTCACCAGGATCAAGACCCTGGGCTGGGGGGGAGGGGGGCGCCCACGGGCGGGGACCTCACCGTGACTAGCACCGGACAGAGAAAGCTTCCACCCCTCGAGGCAGCAGATGGCCTGGCTGCGCAAGTCCCTTTTCTCTCTAGGTGGCACTGCGGACGAACCTGGCACCAGTGGGAGCCCCCGACAAACCAAATTGATCAAAGTAGAGCCGCAGAGGTTCCAGAATGAAGTTAGTGTCACCACAGCTCACAGAGCCCTGAAGTGGGTGCCCCCCAGCTGCCCCTGAAGATGCAGGCGGGACCCAGCGTCTCCCGACACCACAGCCTGGAAGTCCTGACCGCGATCGGAGACTCCCCATCTCACCAGGAGCCAGGAAAACGCCCACCTTCATGAGAAGAGAGTCACCTGACACCACCCGGGAGTGAGTCAGGTGCTGGGGTTACCTGACAAGGACCGTAACGCGTGTCCTCAGGAGGCCCCACAAGCGATGACCAACCCCCCTGAGACGCGTGAGAGCCACGAGGGTCAGAGAAACCGGGACGCACCGTCGAAGGTGAGCGGCTCGGCCAGCTTCATGAGGGCGATGTCGTTGCCCAGCCTCTTGGGCTTGTACTTGCTGTGGTAGATGATCTTCTCCACCAGGTGGGAGGGGGCCGGGCTGTCCAGCAGGGAGACCAGGCCCACCTGGATGGTCCAGGACTTGGGGAGGTACAGGCTGCAGGGAGGAGACTGGGAGGTAAAGCGGGGAAGGTCCAGCCCCTTCCCCCCACGGGCCTCAGGTGTCCCCCGATCCAATCCCAGGGAGATGGCAGGCAGGGATGGCCCTGCTTGCCTGTGCTTGAATCCACCTCAGCCCCCGTGCCCTGCAGAAGCACAGAGGACATGGACACACACAGGGACATACACACACACACACACACACACACACACATGCATGTCCTGCAGTGGCCTCCCTCCCTGCACCTCTGAGGGAGGCAAAAATAATAGGCAGCCCAAATAGCCGAGTGTTTTCTGTGTCTTTCTCTTCTGCCCATCTCTCTCTCTCTTTAATATATTTTATTTATTTTTTTACAGAGAGGAAGGGAGAGGGATAGAGAGCTAGAAACATCGATGAGAGAGAAACATCGACCAGCTGCCTCCTGCACACCCTCAACGGAGATGTGCCCGCAACCAAGGTACATGCCCTTGACCGGAATCGAACCTGGGACCCTTCAGTCTGCAGGAGGGAAGGTCCCTCCACGTGGATATGACTGTGGTCCTGTGACCTGCTTCCTGGTCCTGCCACTGACCACCCAAATCCGCCCTGTCCCACCGCGGCCCGGCCCGGACGCCTCCCAGGGGGTCGGAGCACTCACTCGTAGACGCAGTGGGCGGCGGTCACGATCCACACCGGGGTGATGACGGAGCCCCCGCACAGGTGGTAGCCCTGGAACTGGAGGCTGGCCTGCCAGGGCCACTGCGCGGGCGAGGACATGTTTCCCCCCACGATGCGCGAGGTGTAGCCCGTCCTCAGGCCGCAGGCTGCCCGGGGAGAGCGGGGTTGGGGGTCCATCCCACAGGCCCTCCTCCTCTGACATCTGCCCCCCTCACAGAGCTCACAGCCCAGGAGAGTCATGGGAGGGGAGGGGACAGGCCCCCCGAGAAGTGGGAAGAGTGGAGTGTCAAGGGAGTACGGTGGTGAGAGTCCCTCAGAGCAAAGAGACCAATGCTGACAGCACCCCTTCCCCCCCACCCCAGCCCCGTGTGCATGCACCTGGTGATGACAGCACAGCAAGAGCATGGGGAGCCCCCCAGCCCCTCCTCACTGACCCAGGTGCCAGCACCCCTGCCTGACTCCTCCAGACCCAACCGCTGCAGCCACACTCTGCCCCTCCACCCGACCAGCAATAAGGATCACCCGCAGGGGCGGGGGGTGGGGGGGCCTGGAGCACTGTCCCTGGAGGGGCAGGAGCGGGGGAAGTCAGGCACTGGAGCCACTGCAGTGACAGGAGCCTTGGCTGCTGCTGAGAAGTCACTCCGGGCCACCTCCCCCACCTGACAGCTGAGACTGGGCTGACCCTCCTCTGAGGTGGACTCCACAGACTCCCACCGGGCACCCAGGAGGAGGGGATCCCCGGGGGGGGGGGGTCAGTGAAGGAGCTCTGACCTCCATGGCCTCTGTGTTTGTAAAACCTTACCTGTGCACTTCACAGTGACCACGCGGCCCGAGGCACACCCCTCCCTGCAGTGGAGAAAGGTGGGCTTACTGACAAATTCCTGAGGCTGTGACACGGCCATTTTTAACTTAAACTTGGGGTGAAAGAGAGATACACTCTATTCCCTGCTCTTGAGTCCAGAGTACATTGCAGCCTGTGTGACAGGGTTCCCTCCAAAACACCGGCAGTGTGCAGACGGCAGACGGTGGCTGGGGAGCACTGCCCAGCTCTGCAGAGCTGACGATCAGGTGCACAACGCACCGTCATGCCAACATCTACCGGGGTCACTTCACTGGCCACTGGGGGACTTGGGGTACCCACTGCACAGGTGGCAGGCTCTCCTGGCACGAAGGCCTTGAAACCTGGGGCACACGCCTAAGACAGGACTGCTGGAGCAGAGCTGTGACTCCCGGGAATGGTGGGCATCCCCCTGCATAGGGGTGGGGGATGGGGAGAGTGGCACCTGCTTTTCTCATAACCCACCCGGACCCCTTCCTAACGTTCCTGCTGTCAGAGCCCCAGGCCTGCCATGAAACGGGCTGTCCCTACGGATTGCATGTGTGCCCGGGGGACTGTCAGTGACAGGATGGACAGGATGACAAACTTTCCCGGCACTCCTCCGGGGGCTTGGCCCGGGCATCAGGGAGAGCCTCGGAACGTGGGTTCCGAACCCTGACTCTCCCCAGGCAGGCGACCCTCTCAGGCACCTGGCATCATTGAGGACACCTCATTCTACCTTCCCCGTGACTTTGAGGAACATGAACAGTACACGGTACACGTTAAAGGGCTTTGTGAGCAAAAATGTTTCTTCTTTCTAACTGCCCCTTCCTCCTTCCTTCCCCAAAAACGCAGGAGCCCCTACCATCTGAGGTACAGCCCTGTGGTTATACATACATGCCTGTCACTGTTCCTCCTCCCCGCTCCCTTCCTCTGCCAGCCACGTTTGCAGGTTTGGGTTAGTTCTTACAGCCAGCGGGCCCACCCATCCAACCACACAGCCAGCCCCACCGTGACTCAGGGGAAACACGCCCGTGCCTCTGTGTCCTCATGGAGCTGTGACCGCGTGCAAGCGGCCTGCCTGGCGCTCACCTCAGGTACACCGACTGGTGCAGAGCCGTCACCTTGTCGTCTGACAGGAGGTGGTTGATGGAAACAAAGTTCTCCTGGAACGGCTCCTCAAGTAAGTCCACTCGGAGGGTTCTTGAGCTGACGTAGCTACAAGCACATCGGAAACAGAGGCGGCGTGAAACTCACTCTGTGCTCCAAGTCAACTGTGCCCAAGTCACAGCACCACAACGTGTAGTGTACCCCCAAACTATCATGTACCTACATCACAGCATCATGTGTATCTTTCTGGGAACATAGTGTATCCCCCAAACTGCCATGTACCCATGTCACAGCATCACAGGTACCTACTGGGGAACATTGCCATGTTTCCCCAAATAATCAGTGTGCCCAAATTGCACTATTACAGGCATACCAGGGGGATGTCACTGTGTCCCCACAAACCATCAATGGTTTCTTCTTGCCAACTTATCAGGGCATTCTGTCCTAAACCTGGCGGAGTCTGGGATGGAGGGCCCTTCCAGCTCCATCATGAGCACAGGCTCCAGGCACCTGGGCGGGAGGACCACTGGTGCAGCTGGTGGGAGCCCCGGGCACATTCCACTGCACCGACCTCTGGTTGGCCTGAAGCAAGCCCAGAGGGAACAGAGCATAGAACGAGGTGGGCGTTTCAGGTAGATAAAGTCAGGATGCCGAGCACCCCAAGATCAATCGGTTGGAGAGAACAATTTCCCAGTCTGCCTAGGGTAGGCATGGGTCCCTGTCAGAGACAAACACATGGGAGGAAGAGCGTCGGGGACACCAGAAGCAAGCACATGGTGAAAGTGTCAGGAAACAGGCCTCCTGCAGAACGACGGTAAAGAAGGTCCAACTTCTGGAGTGTGTGGGAGGGGGAGAGGAGGACAGGGGGCTTGTATCAGTGCTTGTTCACAAGGAGGAAAGTCTACAGGGTTCTTGTAGGCACTTGAGTGATGTGTTTGCTATGGTCGCTGAGCTGGAATTGCAGCTGGAGACAGACCCCAGGGTATAGGCTGGAGGGCCTAGGGGGTTTCACAGGCTTTGGAGAAAGGAGCTAAGAATTATCAAATTTGAAATTGGGGAGGTCCTGGAGAATTCAGAGCAGTGAGCCTTAACCACACAGCCCGTTTCCTTAGATACAAACAGGGATGTGTTTTCAAGGTCACCTCTGTTGCCACGCTCACTTCCTATGTGGCATGTGTGGCTCAGGAGCCTGCCTGCTCTGAGCTCAGAATCAAGAGCAAAGAGAGGAGGGTGACGTGCAGGCTCCCGTGGAAGGTGGCAGTTTGAGCGTCAAAGGAAGGGGCAGGAGAGAGAAAGAGGCCCCTGCACCAAAGAGAAAATGTATTATTTTTGTGCAAAAAAAAAAAGTCACACAGAAACACTTAAAAGTGAAGATTTCACTACAACAGTTCTTTCTCCTACACGTTGCTAGGCAACTGTTAGGAATACTTGTGTTTTCATCAAACAGATGACTTTTTGCACCTGGTTCTCTGGGGCTGCTTGGAAGTATGTGCAGGGATGAGGATGGGACCCCGAGGACCAGGAGGGGTGGTGCCGGAGGCTGCTCCATAGCTGAGACCTGGGCGCTAGGGAGTCAGGGCTGTCTTTATCTCTGAAGCTCTTTGTCTCATGATCACCTATTTGCACCGGGGACTCTCCTGGCCCTGAGACACTCCCCGAAAAGCCATTGCCTGAGTGACCTTGAGCATCCCTTGGCGTCCTGGAACCTGTTTGCACACCCTGAAGTGAAGATGATGATGTCCAGCATCGTGGGGCTGTCGCGAGGGTGCAATGTGAGAGCAGGTGTAGCCCTGGTAGGTGCCCAAGTAGTTGTCTCACCGAGACCACTAACATGCCCTACCCATCACCGGGAGGTGCCCTTACGTTACCTTGGAAACCCCAGCTGGGCGCAGGCGATGCTACCATGATAGCCTTTCCAGTCGTCGGAGCACATGGTCCTCCAGGCCGCCTCCGTGAACACCTGGAGCACGCCATTCTGACCGCTCACGCGGACTGGCCGGCGCCCGGGCACAACAGCCCGTCAGTGGCCAGCAGAGCCCTGAAGCCGCCCGCAGAGATGTCTCTGCAGCCGGCCCAGGCCCTCCTCTGCTGAGCCTGACCTGCTCCTCGCCCACAGCGCCCCCCCCCCGTTCACAGGGACCTCCGGCTGCCTGGACCCCATGAACTCTCTTGGAGGTCTCTTCTGGCTCATGGGGATCTCCTCAGCCCAATTTAAGCTCCATGGAGCAACACCACCCTTAACACCCAGCCCAGGATCCCCTGGGGGCCCATTGGATTGCAGTTGAGAACATAATTGGACACTAGCATCGACTTGGACCCATTTCACCGATGGGAAAGGCGAGGGCCCAGTGGTGCGGACTTCCTCCTTGTCTACAGTGAAGAGGCAGGACCTTACCACATCGGTACTCATCCTCCCCGGCTTTGCAGTCCGAGACGCCGTCACACCGAGCTGAGAATTCAATACACTTAAAAGACGACCGGCACCTGTACTTTCCAGAACAGTCGAAATGGACTGAGGACAGGAGGAGACAGGAACATTAACAGCGGTCTCCCTCAGGGTGTGCATAACAACTATCCACCGGCCCCCGGCCCTTAAGCTTGCCCATCAGTAATGAAGCATCACTGAAACTGCACCTGTGTCACAGCCCGGTTTCTATTCATTCATTCATTCATTCATTCATTCATTGTCTACAGTTGTACATATGTCTTCTTTTTTCCCAACTGACCCCCTCCCCAGCCATTCCCATCCCTGGCAAGCCCCCACTGCCCCCGGGTCTGTGGCCATTGCTTATGCTAGTATGCATGCATACAAGTCTTTTGGTTGCTCTCTAACCACTCTTCCTCCCCTGCCATTTGTCTCTGGATTTATAATTGTCCATCCAATTATGTTGTTCATGATATCCCACATATGAGTGAGATCATGGGATATTTATCTTTCTCTGACTATAGCCCACTTTCTGTTCCGAAGCCCAGTGCATGGGGCTGCTGCACCCCACGCTGTCTCACTAAGTGACCTTGAGCCCCAACTGGAGGTGAACTTAGACGCCAGAGGGCTCGAGGTCAGGAGAGAAGGTGCATGTCTGCAGACCGACCAGCTGAGCAAGGAGCCCTGAGCGAGGATTCTTTGCCGCCCTCCCCTCTTCCCCCGCCCCACCTCCTGTTGTCTCTGACTCTGGGCAGCGAAACTCCGGGCCACACAGTCAGGCAGGTGGAGAATTACACTCATCTGTATTCCAGTTATTTGAAAGAGAAACTGGGGAATGGTTCCCAAATGACTCACTTTCCCAAAAGCCACAAGTACCTTCTTTTAAAAATAGCAGGCGTGCTGGGCCTGGCCTGAATGGCCTCCTTGTCTTCTCCCCCAGCCCTGCCCCCGCCTCCTCCTGCGGATTCTATTTCATCAGGTGCCCGTGGACACGTCTAACTGGGCAGGTTCTGTGGTGACAAAGCCCCGAGCGTGGCCAACAGCCCCTGCTGGGCCCCAGGCTGGCTCAACATTCACGCAGGCCAGTCGAACTCAAAGTCGGCAACCCCTGAAGATGTTCCCTCTAGTAATTAAGGCTGGATGGCTGGCCCACGATGGGGGAGGGGAGGCTCATGAAAGTTTAAGTGCCTGGATCGGGAGTGGAGAGCCTGCTAAATAATGCATCGTACTCACCGCCCAGACCGATGGCCAGCGCTAGTATCAGTGCGATGACCCCAATGACGATGATTGGGAAGAACTTCAACGGCAGCAGAGACAGGATCTGTGCGGCCACCGCATCCGCATCTGAAAACCCAGAAGAGGGGGAAGGGGGGCACAGAGCAACAAATCTGAATAAAAGGAAACTTAAAATTTCGCTCCCTCCAATGCAGGGAATGTCCCAAAGAAAGTTGCCTTCATTTCGAGAAGGGCCACCAACTAGGGCACATTCTCTGGAAGTTCAGCCCCACACTCTCCAACCCTGACCCAATTCTGCTCATCATAGGTTAGGAGGTAGTGTTGTAGGGTGACTTGTGTATTCCAAAACAAATACGTTGAGGTTCTAACCCCTAGGGTCCCAGAATTATTTAGAAATAGATAGTAAAGTTCAAATGAAAACATTAAAATGGGCCCTAATCTGTCTGATGTCCCTGCAAAAAAGGAGAAAATTGAACACAGAGGCAGACACACACACACACACACACACACACACACACACACACAGGGGATGATATGAAGGGACATAGGGAGAGGCCATGTGAAGGTAAAAGCAGAAATTGGGCTTATTCATCTTCAAGTCAAGAAAGACCAAGAGCCGAAACCGGTTTGGCTCAGTGGATAGAGTGTCGGCCTGCAGTCTGGAAGGTCCCAGGTTTGATTCCAGTCAAGGGCATGTACCTTGGTTGTGGGCACATCCCCAGTAGGGGGTGTGCAGGAGGCAGCTGATCGATGATTCTCTCTCATCGATGTTTCTAACTCTCTATCCCTCTCTTTCCCTCTCTGTGAAAAATCAATAAAATATTTTTTTAAAAAGAAGAAAAAGACCAAGATTGTCAGCAAAACAAAACACCAGACGCCAGAAGAAGGAAAGGAAGGGTCCCCTGCAGGCTTTAGAGCGAGCATGGCCTGTCAGTGCCTTGATTTCAGACTCTGGCCTCCAGCACAGTGAGATGATCTTCGTTGTTTTGAGCCCCCTCCTTTGTTTCGTTGGCTTTAGAAAACCAAGCTGAAGGGAAAGTAGGGGATCAGCTTTCAAACATTTTCCCACAGACGAGGGTGATGGGTGCAATCCACACAGGGTGCTTTCAGGAGAGGGCCACCAGATGACGTAGCAGGACCGTTCCTCTCGGGTCTTGTGCACAGAGGCACCGATGGCTTTGGTTCCGATGCGACCTTCTGAGCAAACAGCCTTAGAAGATAGAGACAGAGTTTCTCTGGGGCAAGGGATGGGTCTATTGACTGTTCAGCTTAATAAATATAATGTCTTCCTTGGAGGCAAAAGTTTGTGCAGGTCAGCTTATAGTCCATTATAAAGATTCGCCATGGGTTCCTTAGCTGTGATGCAGACCCACTGTGTGTGCACCTTCCACCTGGGCTGCTCCACATCACCTTCATGGGACTTGGTGGGCAACAGCAACAACTCAAACAAGGTGCCACGTGTGCTGGGAGTAATAACGTCCTTTGTGTCTGACATGGATGTTTCTTGTCTTCTGCCAGCGTCCCTGGAGCTGTGACAGGCTGGCTTGTTAGCTTGTACCAGACCCTTCCCAGCTCTTGCCTGTAGTACCAGGCAGATTGGGTGGAAAGGAGATGTGAAGAGCAATAAGATCCCCAGAAGTATAAGCCTCTCTGCACAACCAGGAGAATATCCATGGCTTCCTTTACTCTCAAAGGAACAGGCCATTTTAGGCAAATTAGCTCATCGGTCCTGAAAATCCATGCACACCCAAGTTGTCTTCCTTTAATTTAGGAAGGTTGAAATGGAGGAAGTGAAAGCCTTCCAAGAGCCATACTATCGCTCAGAGAGCACCCCTGCCTCTCTTCTCCTGGTCTTGAAAACGCTGAGCCAAGAGGTCTTCCGTGAAAGAGCCAAAAATATCTCCCCCCACCTATCTGGAAACACAATTTCACCTCCTGCCAATCATATGATTATAAAATAGGGCATGTGAAGGAGGTGACTGATCAATGATTCTCTCACATCATTGATATTTCTAGCTCTCTCTCCCTCTCCCTTCCTCTCTGAAATCAATAATTCAAGACAACCTTAAAAAGAAGAGAATTTAAATATGGGAGTAGGAAGAAAAAGGGAATTGGGAGGAAAAAGAGAGAAGGTAAGCAAAAGAAAAGGATAAGAGGGAAAATATAAGAAAGCAATGAAAATAAGGACACATGTGAAACATATAGTCCTTAGTGACCATGGGGACAGAGCATGAGAAAGGAGGGGCTACAGAGAGGCGAACCCAAGCTCTTTGCTTTGGCCTGGGTGAGCAGGCGCTATGTTCATAGATGCCTTCTCGGCACCAGGACAGCATCTGGTGCCTGGTAGTTTTTTTTGTTTTGCTTTTAATTTTTATTAATTTCAGAGAGGAAGGGAGAGGGAGATAGAAAAATCAATGATCAGAGAGAATCATTGATCGGCTGCCTCCTGCAAGAGCCCCACTGGGGTTTGAGCCCAAAACCTGGGCATGTGCCCTGACCAGGAATCAAACCATGACCTGGTTCATGTCCTATCACTGAGGCACCACAGGTGGGTCCGGGTAGTTACTGATAAATATTATTAAGATGGATGGATAGATTGATGAATGGATGACATCATGACAATGTAGGTTGTTTTCTCCAATTTAGAGACCAGTTCCTTTCAAGGCAACAAGAGCATGGTCTTGAGTCAACAGAGCAAAAGCCTCTTGGCCACCCTCCCCACCCCTCAGAGGCCTGCACCAAGTTAATGTCTGGCCCCTGCTGAGATGCCTTCAATCCATTTACAATTTAAAAATCAGCGGAACCCCAAGAATGACTGCATATTACTCCAGTTGTTCTCTATCTAAGGGTTAATTTAGGAAATGAATCCAGATCGTGGAGTCAAAAGTTGTTCAGTTAGAACATTTGTACCGTTCACATTAGCCCCTTCACTGCTCCACCCTGTGGGTGCTAGCAGGGCCCCACTCCCCCTTTTTGTTCTGTGTTTGAGAACATGCTTAGAAGAAAAAGCAAGATGCATAACATCTCTCCAAAGAGGGATGCAAATGATAAACAAGCATAGAAAAAAAATTAACCTCTCTGGAGATGAAAAACACACACAAATTAGACATAGCTACCTGTCAATTTCCCAATCCATTATTATTATTGTTGTTGTTGTTGTTGTTATTATTATTATCATCACTATAGTCCAAAGTGAAAGAAAATGAAGTGCCAAGTATAGTCAATAGGAGTTTGCACTGTGTAAACTTTTTGACAGTCAAATTTGAAATATGTACCAAAAGTTTAAAAATGGATAGAGTTTTTGACCTAGTAAATTCAGTCCTAGGAATTTAACCTAAGATGCCATCATAAATATACACAAATAAGGATACTTAGAGGAGTTGACATTTATAATACTAATGCATAGGAAGCAGCCTAAATAACCAACAGAAGAAACTGGTGAAATAACAAATGGTATATGGAGGAAAGGGGTTGGGAAACTTTTTCTGTAAAGAGCCAGATAGTAAATATTTTAAACTTATTAGCCATATGGTGTTTGTGGCAACTGCTTAGTTCTACCATGACATGAAAGCAGCCACAGGCAATATGCGAATAAATAAATGTGTTACAATAAAACTTTATTTATAAAAAACAGGCATTGGGCCAGATTTGGCCCATGGGCCCTAGTTTGCTAAGCCCTGAAGAATATGTAATTAGTTAATGCCATGGAAAAATAAACATGATATTGTTCAGTTAAAAAGAGAAGCTTCAAAATGGTACAAAGAGTATATGTCACTTCCAAAGGGAAATATAGATAGGTTGAAAGAAAAAAGGCAATAAATTCTACAAAGAGTGCTAATAGAGTTATCCCTGAGTAATGGTAAAATTGTGGGCAACTTTTAAAACATCTTTTTGATTACCTGTATTTTCCAAAATTATATAATGAACAATACATTGCTTTATTAAAAATGAAACATTTGTTTCTTCCCACTACTGGGAATTCATCATGAGGAAATAATCAGCAATTAGCATAGAGATATATTTATAATCCTGTTCATGTTCATATTATTTATAAAAACATTAGAAACAATTACATGTCAAATGATGATAAAATGGCTATGTAAGCGACACATATGCTTGATGGAATGTTGTGCTATTTGGCATTTATAAAAACCAAAAGCACATAGAAAAATGCCTGTCCGTTGGCTCCATGAATGAACGCGTACTTATGGGTCAGGACAGGAAGAGAAGGGATCCAGATAAAACTGGGGGATCTGGTGACTGTGGGGTACGTTTAAAAGTTACATTTAAAAGTTTGGGAGAAGTAGCTTTAAATTGTGTATCTTCTCTTTTACTTGGAATCTCTCCTCCCATCTCCCATCCTCTCCACTAACCCCCAACATCAATTGTGGTTTAAAAGGAATCCTTAGAGTGCTAAGGATTTACTATTATAACAACTACTTCTGCTTTCTGGAATCTCAGCCAGAGCCCCACGTGTCCCCTTCATAGCCCCTGAGGCCAGAACTCCTGCCTGCATCCAGGACCAGCGAGCACAGAACCCTATGCCCGATCCGACAGACTCTGACCAGAAAGAGCCTTTTGGGAGCTGCACTACGGAGCCTACTGCTTCTCCACATATCTGCACCTTGTTTACGCCTCCAACTTCCCTCCCTCTGTTGCTTGGAGCGACTCCATTGCCCGCTGTTGGAATGTAATCTAAGCATCTAATACTTTCAGAGATGCCTGTCTTATTCTAAGTTTTCGGGAAGGGTCGGTGAGCGCAGGTTCTCAGGACTTCCCGGAGGGCTCAGAGTCTGGCCGGAATCCAACCCCTAAACCTCAGGGGCAGTTGGAGCCTCCGTTCCTGAAACTCTCCCCCAGAGAATACAGACACCCATGTCCAGGGAGTCCGCGAGGGGCTGAACAAAACAGCCCCTCTGACACCCCATCTGTAAACTAAAGAATCCCATGAGTTTAGGGTGAGGACTCCTAGTGAGATGTTTCCCCAGAGGGACACCCAGCCCTCAGCCACATTTGTCATCTAGATTGGGGGATGGGGTGAAGAAGTGAGGGGGAATGGGGAAGAGGGAAGGGGAGGGTCGTGCAGAAATCACACCTGCTTCCACCTACCTGGTGTGACAGGACTTATTTTCAGGTCGTCGAGGCCAAACAGGGACCGGAAGGAGAAGGGGGCTTCGGCAGCCGGCGGGTCGTTCTCCCCCATGGTGACTATTTCAGGGCCTCTGAGGCCAGGCTCCACCTCCACCTCCACCTCCTTCACCGGGAAGAACAGAGAGCAGTTTGCGTCCCTGCTTACAGTCTCGGCCTCACAGGCATCTGGGTTGTGTTCAGTCTTTGAAACCTGACAGTCCGCATCAAGCAAACTCAGTACCGGTGAGCCAGAACTGTTTGTCAGGTGAGAACGCCTTGTTTCCTACGCTACGACGGATCACAGAGACACTTCGGGAGTTAGCGGGCAACAATGAGCTTGCTTCTGCTACAATAACGACTTTCCCAATGCGTGTTCGACCAATCCTAAAATCAACCGAGTACCCGGCTTTAGAAAGACGGCCTTGGCCATTTAGAGGCCGGCGTGCCAGGATTTCACAGAAGATAAACTACTTTCAAAGCACATCCCTCCTCTTTTTTCTTTTCTTTTATCATTACTGTCTGTCTCACATAAACTCGGCCCTTTGCCTGCACACATGATAAGCCTCCATACACATAAGAAGTTCTGATACTCACATCACGTCCGAGCCCCTCGAGTGTCCGCGGCCCCGGGGAGGGGACTCTGGCCCACAGTATCTGTAGCTTTCCTGGCTCTCACAGCCGTGACCCAGTTAAGGGTGAAAGTATCCGGGCCTCGGGGTGCCCGGTCCCCGCCCCACGCTGCTCACAGCAGAGGGAGGAGCGGCTCTGTTTCCTCAGGGAGAATTCCTCCAGTCGCTGGGCCCAGAGCCTTTGGAATTCATTCCCAGCGACTCCACCAGGGGTGGAGGGAGCGAGGGAAGGGCCACATGTCCCAACCGCATCGCAGTACCCGGTCCCTGAAAGCCAGAGGTCCCGGCAGGCATGGAGCACAGACTCTCGGGGCGCCTGTCTTACTTCCCTTCCGTTCACCTGCTGTCGTGTGTACAACCCAAAAAGGAACTATTAAGCCACTCAAAGCTCACGTGCTCATAGGAAAACCGAAGCCAGAGTGTACGCTTCAGAACGTTTATTTCATCCCCACCGTAAGAGGAGCTGTGAAGAGCATCTTAGAAAAGGAATGCCTTCACCGGCAGCATCCTTGACTGTGGTTCTGGCTGATCCTGGCCGGTTAGCTGTCAGCAGGTAGCAAACTGCATGACCTAACTTTATAGCAAGAGTAAGAATAAAGGCTCCGATGCTTCCTGAAACCGGGAACCCCGGTGAGGAAGTCCCTCCCCAAACACGCCATGGCTGGCAGGTGTCACGGCCCGGAGGAAGGCCAGACGCCATCCATCCGCAGCGTCTCCTCTCCCCGCCACCACCCACCAGACTCACCATGTCTGGAGCCGCCATCGTGAAAAGCACAACTAATTTCCTTTTTCATCATAAAAGCCAGCAGGACGGTGAGCCGGCTACCAACGGGTTAGTCCAACCGGGAAATATTTCCAAGTCACTCGGCCTTGTCGACTCAGTCGTCACAGCAAATGGCATGACCGTGGGCGACGGCGTAACCCAACCCGCGGGTGGCTATCAGGTAGCCATCGGCAGCCTGACCGCGGGGACCGGGGAGGGGGGACGGGGCTGCCCTTTAATTAGTCAGGGAGGTAAGCAAACCTTCGCAGAGCCTTCACGTCGGGGAGCCTTCGGAAGGCAGGCGCCCCGTTTGCTGGAAAGAGCAGGGCCGTCCTGCCCAGTGCTGAGCAAGCACCCCGAGAGGCAGTCGAAAGGCTTGGTGGGGGTTCCCATCCCCCCAGGGGACTGAGCCCAAGCGCAGACCTGAAGCAGCTCTGAAGACAAAAGGCAGGGACGCCGACGGGTCTCACAGCCAACTCTCCACAGAGACACTGCGCATGCCGGGGGGCCTCCGAGTCCCACGGGGTCTCTGCACACAATGTGGCTGAAAGACGTTTTGTCGGGAGAGAAAGGGCCCGTGGCTCTGGGCCCGGTGGATGTGAAACATGCACTCATTTATTCACAAACGTTCATGGCCGTCTGCCATGAGGCCGGGCAGCCAGGCTCAGAGCAGGTGGCAGAGGGATCAGAGCATCCGCCTGTGGTCTCAGGTGGTGACAGACACTTGGAAGGGGTGAGGCTGGGAGGGGTTCAGTGAGGGACGGGATAGGGTGGGGGGGGTGGGAAGGCCCCTAGAGAGAGGCATGTTTCAGGCAAGACCTCGGCAACATACCAAGTGAGCCTCGTGAGCTACAAGGGGAGGTTGTTCCGAGCGTGGGACCATCAACACCTGAGACCCAGAGCAGATGAGCTGGGGGTGTTTAAGAAAGCCTGTAAGAGGCCGGTGGGCAGGTCATGGGGATCCAGGCCATTGGAAGGAAGGACTCTGGTTGATTTCTTTGTGATTGAAAACTGGGAGGAGCTGGGCAGGGCAAGGTCAGGGTCTGAGCATGTGAACTGAGTGCAGGGGCGGGGTGGGGTGAGGAGGGTAGAGAGGGGCTGGACACATCAGAGAGCCTAGAGTAGGCTGCTGAAAACCTCTGCCACCACGGCTGTGACTCGACCGAGGGCCCAGCGGTGCAGATGAAGAGGGGGGCTGGATTTGGGGTTACTTTGTCTTTTGTTTTATTTTTAAATATATTTTATTGATTTTTTACAGAGAGGAAGGGAGAGCGATAGAGAGCTAGAAACGTCGATGAAAGAGAAACATCAACCAGCTGCCTCTTGCACACCCCCTACCGGGGATGTGCCCGCAACCAATGTACATGCCCTTGACCGGAATCGAACCTGGGACCTTTCAGTTCGCAGACAGACACTCTACCACTGAGCCAAACCGGTTTCGACCTGGGGTTACTTTGAAAGCAGACATGGCAAGATTTGCCAATCGTGGTTTCGTTCAGTCTTGTTTTCCTGCCTCCAGCACCTGCCCAGGCACCTATCCGTGTCTTTTGAATTTAACACAGATCATCCTTCAAACTCATAATCCCTTCTTCACATCTTTCCTAACTATGCTCTCCATTCTCTGAACAAATGCTTAATATTTTCCTATTGCTCTTGAAAGATAACTGTTCAAGCTAAGAAAAGGGATTGCGACTAGACAAGGAGAAGAAATAAAAGGCATCCAAATTGGAAAAGAAGAAGTAAAGCTGTCCTTGCTGGCAGATGACCTGATAGGGTACATAAAAACCCTATAAAGACTCCATCCGAAAATTACTAGACTTACTAAATGAATTCGGCAATGTAGCAGGATACAAAATCAACGCCAAGAAATCTATGGCATTCCTATACATCAATTTTGAACTTACAAAAAGAGAGACTGTATATGCAGTCACCTGAATTATAGTAAACATCCTACAGTGATTCACTAGGCAGATGATGGTCTTTGCAAGGAAGGAGTGGAGAAACACATGAACTTGTCCCCCTACCTCACACCATACACAGAATTTACTCAAGTGGATCGTAGAGCTACATGTGAAGCGTAAAAATGGCAAAGCTTCCAAAAGAAAACAGGGGAGACCACCTTCATCAATGCTGGATTAACGACGATTTCCTAAACAGGATACAGGAAGTTCTAACCATTAAAAAAAAAAAAAAATCAATTAAGTTTCATTCAAATTGAGAAATTTTGTTTCACCCAAAGACAGTGAGAGACTAAAAAGGCAAACCACACCCTGGATGAGTTATTACCGTTACATGCTTCCAACAAAAGACTTATCTCCAGAGTTCCCACAAATGAATAAGAAAAACCAAACAACCCGTTTTAAAAAGCCCGAAGCCTTGACTACAATCTTCCACACACAAAGGGTCACTGAAGTGGCCAATTGCCTGTCTCATGGTGCTCAGTGTCACTGCCATGCAGGGAAATACAAACTAGAACCACAGTGAGACTGGCTAAAACTGAAAAGACTGACAGTTTCAAGTGTGGACAAGGATGGGGAGCAGCCGGAGGAACGCTCACCCCCTGCTGGCGAGGGGCAAAGGAACAACTGCTTTGAAAAACTGCTCAGCAGCTTCAAACGCCGTGCAGTGCGTACCTATCCTCTGAGCCAAAAATCCCACCCGTGGACAAGGGCCTAACAGCAATTTACATTGAGCACCAAAAGACATCCTCAAGAGTGTCTGCAGCAGCCCCACAATGGAAAACCACACTCATGCACGTAGACAGGGAAATAAATCATGGCAAATTCATCTCATAGAATGCTACCTAGCAGTGCAGTGCACCAACGAGGGCTACAAACAACAGCGTGGATTCATTTCACACACAGAATTCTGGGCCAAAGGGTACGTGCTGGGTGGTTGTATTTATTTTTTTATTTTTTATTTTTAAATATATTTTATTGATTTTTTACAGAGAGGAAGGGAGAGGGATAGAGAGTTAGAAACATCGATGAGAGAGAAACATTGATCAGCTGCCTCCTGCACACCTCCTACTGGGGATGTGCCCACAATCAAGGTACATGCCCCCTTGACTGGAATTGAACCTGAGACCTTTCAGTCTGCAGGCCAACGCTCTATCCACTGAGCCAAACCGGTTTCAGCTGTGTGGTTGTATTTATTTAAAGTTCAGAAGCTCATGTGCAAGCTAGCAGAGTGGCTGCCTTTTTAGGGACGGAAGAGATAGCTAGGAGGCTGGGCGGGGACAGGGGGCAGGGGAGCTCCTGAGATCCTGGTAAGCTGGAGAGCAGACTTGCTCGGCCTTGGTGCTATTGGCATGTTGGGTTGGACTCTACGTTGCCCTTTTCTGCCCTGTAGCACCCCCGGCCTCAACCGCTAGAAACCAGCAACAACCACCCCCCTCCCCCGATTCTGGCGATCAAACATGTCTCCAGAGGTTGCCATGGGGAGCCAGAACGCCCCCGGCTGACAACCACACTTTGATGGCGGTCCCGGGGGAGCTCGGGGTGTGTGCTCACTTTAGGAAAATCCATTGAGCTGCGCACACACAGTGCAGCAACTTTGCTGCGTGCATAAAAACCTTTTTAAACGTAAAGCTTTACAAGTTGAAAAAAGAAGTCAGTGGATTAACTAAATGGGCCAAAAAATGTTGGAGTGAGCATGGAAGATAGGTACAGTCTGCACATAAGAGACTAAGACCCGGGGAAATGCAGGCTCTGTGGCTTCGGACCCCAGTGGAGACCCCTCGGCCCTGGCTCCCTCCTCCCTCCCCCCTCTCCCAGTGAGGCCAGGCAGAGGTAAGGCTGGCTCTGCCCAGGGACCTCTGGGGCCCGAAGCTTCTGTGGAAACAGGGCTGACAGGCACTGTACCCCAGCACCCCACCAAGAGAATTCTGAAAGCCAGTCTCACACGCAAACAGGATATTAGGTTTTGTCAGAGAGATCAAAAGAGGCTTGAGGTTTTTCTTCGCAGCCTCAGCCTCTCCTGCCACTCCCTCTCTGGCTTTATCTGCTCATTTCAGTCAGAGGCAGGAAGAGATGGCAGCCGGGGAGACCCAGGTCTATGCCAAGGTCAACAGCAAGCTCAAGGCCCGCAGCGCCGCCTCCCTCCTGGACCCCCTGCTGGGCATGGGCTTCCCGGCACACACCGCGTGAGTACTCCCCGCCGGGCACCTGCCCCTGACACACACCCCGACCCCCCTGAGGTCCCGGCCACAGCACTGCAGGCCGCTCCGAGCACCGACTTCCTGTGGAAGGCGTGCATGCGCCTGGCAGGCGAGGTGCTGCTGCTAAATTAGGCCCTTTTGCCGCCTGTACATGGCATGATTGGCACCCACTCTACTGGCTGGCTGGTGGCGGGGAGGGGGCTGACTGTGTGAACAGAAACCACGTGTCCCTGCGGTGCCCCCACTTCTCGGGGTTCGGAGGGGCCTGGGGCTTGTTGTGCCGTCTGTGAGGGCAGCTCGGTGCCTCAGAGAGGACTTTTCAAACTCTGATCTGAAAGGCCCCACCAGACTCTGCTTCTGGGACTGGGGAGGTGAGAGCCTTCTAAATGGCGCAGGACACCCTCCGTCCTCAGGAAACATCTCCAGGGCCCGGTCATGAAACAAAATGGCTCAGAATCTACAGGGTTAGCATGACCCTGCGTGTCCAGGGAAAAAGGCCACGGGTGGAACACTTGAACCTCAGGGATCACCCCTCTCCATAAGGGAAGGAACCCCAAAGCGACGAGCTGTGACACGGACCCCGGTGACAGCTTCCATAGAAACCCAGTTCTTAGAGGCGGCCCTTTCCAATGTCACCCACGCGGAACATACACCAGAAGTCCCTGAGGTAGCCCCGGGTTTGGGACGGGGGCAGACTTCCCGTGACCATGATAGCGACATCCCCCACACTGGGTGGAATGATGGTGACGCTGGACATTGTCCTCACACCGTGTTCACCACACAGCCTGGGGCCGGTGAGACGGAGCGGAAGGCGGCGTGAGCAGGTACCAGCCCTGTGCGCCCCCATCCCCAGCACCTGACATCGGGGGCAGAGAGGACACTGAGGCAGGGAGGGCAGGTGGCTTCCTACCCTGGACAAGACCCAGGCCCCACTCTCAAAAGCACCGATAAAGACACGCTCGGTCTCACTGCTCACGCTGGAGCTTGGAAACACACTCAAAATCCCTCCCAATTTAAACATCGGCCGCACCTTGGGGGCAGGAGACCTGTTTTTTTGTTTTGTTTTGTTTTGTTTTTTTATTTATTTTATAAATATATTTTTTTTATTGATTTCAGAGAGGAAGAGAGAGAGAGAAAGTTAGAAACATTAATGATGAGAGAGGATCACTGATTGGCTGCCTCCTGCATGCCACACACTGGGGACAGAGCCCCCAACCCAGGCATGTGCCTCTGACCGGAATCGAACCTGGGACCCTTCAGTCCGCAGGCCGAAGCTCTATCCACTGAGCCAAACCAGCCAGGGCTAGGAGACCTATTTTATTTTATTTTATTTTTCCTTTTAAATTTTCTGCTTTATTGTGTGTTCTTTTTTATTTATTTTTCTTTTATTGTTTGAAGTATTACAAATAGTAGTACACATGTCTCCTTTGTATCCCCCATTGACTTCCCACTGGCCTCCCCTACCCCCAGTACATGCACTCACCTGCTTTTCCCCTCACTTCCCCCCGCCCCCCAGTGTCTTGTATCCATTGGTTATTCCTATATGCATGCATACAAGTCCTTCAGTTGACCTAGGGGACCTATTTTAACCCCCTCGTTAGTCTGGAGCACCCCAGTGAGGCTCCGAGCCAAGGCCTCTCTGGTGGACCCTCTCCCAGAGGCACATCCCCTCGGTGCTGACACAGAGCAGCACTGAGCCGCACCCCGGCCTCCGCGTCACCCTCAGCCACTTCGGGCTGAGCCCTGGACCAAGGCCGTTAGCCACTTCCCTTCTCTCCCATGTGCTCCGGCTCCGTTACACTGAGCTCCGTGCCTGTGACTCCTGGTCACACGGTGAGGAGACACAGCCAGGCCACGGGGACCTGGTGGGGGAGGCAAGCGGACATGAGCTCGCCGAGACCATAGCCATAAGCGAGGTGGCCGTGTGCGTGGCTGGGCCAGAGGGGCTGCACGCCCACCAGGAGGCGTTCGGAGCAGGCCTCGGAGCGGGATGTTTGAGCGGAGCCGGGAAGAACATGGGTGTGTGAGCACGGGGCTGCCTTTGGCGGGGAGACAGGCGTGCAAGCCAGGGCTGTGACCCCTCCGGCCACCTGGAGAACAGGGAGTGTGTCCACCCGGCCCCGGTGCAGGGTACACGGGGGGTGGTGGGACCTCAAGCATGCGTGGACCTCACGCATGACCCTTGGCCTCCCTGCCAAGGACTGAAAGGAAAGCGGGCAGGGGCCGGGGAGCAGGTCTGCGTGCCCACAGAGGGCAGGAGGGCCCGGGAAGGACAGGGGCCTGCACTGCATCCGGCTGTGCAGGGTGGCAGCCCAGCCCCTGGGGGACAAGGGGCAGGGCCGGGTGCCCGCTGTGTGGCAGGCTGGCCCGCCTCTCACCCCGTCCACACACCCTGCAAGGCGGGCTCTGAATGCCCCTGCATCCCGCTTTCCTCTAGGCTGAAGGCATTGGCAGCGACCGGGAGGAAGACGGCGGAGGAGGCCGCAGACTGGTGAGTGGGGCGTCTGCCCATCGGGGGGCCTGTGGCTGGGGACTAGAAAGGTGGGCCCTGGGAGGCACTCAGTACAGTCTGGTGGGATGCGGCCACCTCCCTGCCAGCCCTCCCAGCGCTGAGGGAAGGGAATAAGGAACCCACGTTTCAAACAGAAAACGAGAGAGAGAGAGGAGAGAGCTTGAAGCAAGGCTTTCTTGGCTTAAAATCTAATTTAATTCGATGCAGCTGCCAAAGAAGAAAACAATCCATGGGGTTGCACACCCAGCGAAGAGCCCTCTGCTGACACCGACTAGCGGTTGCCCCTCCCTGGCTGCCTCCCACGGGAGAGAATTTCCAGCGGCTGTAAATGTCCCCTCAGGCTCCGCAGGGGACCTTAAGGGGCTCCAGGTGGTCGGGGAGGGTGAGGTGCTCCGGTTCCAGGCAGGTGCCACCCACCAGCTGTGTGACGCGGCACGCCGCCCACGGGCCTCGGCTGTCTGCTCTGGGAACCTGGAAAGGGCACCCCGTTCTCTAGAACCCGGTCCCGCCTGAATGTGCCACGATGCCACCGATCTGCCCCAGGCGGGAAGTCCCCTCACGCTGCCCCGAAACAGCCACCGTGGAACTCAAACAGTAAAGACCGGGTCCCGTGGGCTGGGGTGTCCTCCACGGAGCAGACGGCAGGCACGGGCAGGGGGTCTCTGAGTGTCCAGCATGGCCTCCGTGGGAATGCCCTTCCTCCTCCAGTCTCAGTCTGGTGTGGGCCCAACCTCACCAGTAGCCGGGGAGGTGCCAATTCAGACGCCCTTCAGGACAACAGCACCTTCAGGGGTTGGTGAGGGAGAGGAAAGGGGTGGTCTCTCACTTCCCTGGTTGCAGTGGGAGGTGTCTATCAACACTGAAAGTGTGTGTAGCAGCCCACAACCAGCAGTTCCAAGTCTAAGGACATTCTCTGGAGAAACACAAAGGGGCTAAAAAAGCAGGAACAGAACCCGTCCTTACAGTGTTAAAAAGAAAGCTGTTTGAATGCACACCAATGGGATGGATGGAGGGAAGATTGCGCGTGGGCGTGCGTGATGGGATGGTACACAGTGCTGAGAAGGTTCCTGCTTCACTGCGAGTATATGTATTAGCGTGGGGGAGTCGGAAAATCATGGTTGAGTAAAAAAATGCAAGTGACGGAATAGTTTCAACAATGGCTTAGGATTTATATAAAAGACATACACAAGTGCTATCTATGAATTTATTACTTATGTGTCCAGAAGAAAACAAGGCAAATTAACCATTGAGGTTGCCTCTAGAAGGGGGAGGTGAGCCAGCTTGAAGGAGAGGAGCCAGGATGAAGGGGGAGGTGCCAGGATGAAGGGGGAGGAGCTAGGATGAAGGGGAGGAGCCAGAATGAAAGGGGTGTGCCAGGATGAAGGGGAGGTGCCAGGATGAAGAGGGAGGAGCCAGGTTGAAGGGGGAGGTGCCAGAATGAAAGGGGAGGAGAAAGGCTGAAGGGGAAGGGGTGTGTTTTTTATTACTAGAAGGGAGATGTATTTGCATGTAATTAATGTTTTCCCGTGTGGTTGCCTACTATTTTCTAAACTTAACATCATCTCACAAGCACTTCCCTGAGTCATTAGAAATCTTCAAAAACACAATTTCTAATGAACAGATATGTAAATTTGCTATTCTTTATCTAGTTTGTCCTTCTTTTCTATTGTAAATAACCCTACATTCAATATCCCATACATGCAGTTTTTTCCAGACGTTTTGTTTTTCCTTTTGGCTAACTTCCGGAAATAGACTTATTAGTTCGAATGGTCTGGGCATTTTAAGACTCTTGACACATACTGGCAAGTTAACATATACAAAGGAGGCACAAATTCATCCTGAAAGCTCGCTGCACCTTTACACCGTTGAGCATAACTTTCATCCTTTGAAAAACATTTCGTTCATTTGACAGGTGAGCAAATGGCTGTTTTAATTCTCATTTTTCCTATTAATGAGAATGAACTTTGAGTTTTGGTTTGTATATTCTTTTCCCTTGAATCAAAAATAACTTTTTCCGAGTTGAAAGAAAATCTCACGGCCACCTAAATTGTCTAGTTCTTTGTGGTTTTGATGTTTACATTTGATTGGAAGTGTGAGATAAAATTAAAATGTCAATATCTTCCACGACATTTTTCAACAGTCCGGGGATGGCCGGGCCACCCGGGTCATCTGAAGACCAGGTTTTATTTCACTGTCACCTTTCTCTCAACTCCTTGACCTTTGACCAGGGAATCGGCCTAAGCTGGGCCTGAGCCCTGAGTGAACTCTGTGGCCACCGGAAGCTAACGTTTGGGCCTGTCCCCCCTGAGGTGGCTGGAGCACGGGTGTATGTGGCCTCGGGCGCTCGGCACATTTGGGCCTGTCCTCCTGAGGTGGCTGGAGCACGGGTGTATGTGGCCTCGGGCGCCTGGTGCTCTGTCCTCCCGGGCGAGAGACTCTTCGGTCGGGATGCCGGTGACAGTGGCCGCTCTCTTGCAGGCTGCGCTGTCACTGCGATGACCCTTCCCTGGACGACCCCATTCCGCAGGAGTACGCCCTGTTCCTCTGCCCCACGGGGTCCCTGCTGGAAAAGCTCCAGGAGTTCTGGAGGGAGAGCAGGCGCCAGTGCACGAGGAACAGAGCCCACGAGGTCTTCCCGCACATCACGCTCTGTGACTTCTTCACGGTGAGTCCGCCCCGACGGCCCCTCGGGCTGGTGACCACGGCAGCTGAAGCCGTCATCGTCGGCGACAGCTCAGCAGTGATGGGGCAACACTGAGGGCAGCCACACGCTTTGTTCTTATGGGGCGTCCACAGCTGTAGTGTGAGCGGACCTCTGTGTGAGATGTCCTTTACTCGCCTCCTCACCTTTATCTGGTCAACTCCTAGGCATCCTGCAGAACCCAGTTCTTTTATCCCGTTCCTTTCCTACGTCTTTCCCCGCTTCCCAGGCAGAAGGGATGGCTGCCGTGGGTGCTCCCACCTTCCTTGTGTCTCTATCTCGATTGGCACTTTCCTGTTGTCTGGGCACCTCTGCATCCCTCATCAGACAGAACCCCATCTTTGCACCCCCGAGATTAGCACGGTGCCAGAAACAGGGGAGGTGCTTCAGAAAGGTGTGATGGGTCAGCCGACGAATGGCTGAGCTTGGCCAGTCGCAAATACAGGACTATTCCCTGCTGGGGGACCAGCCCTGACTTAGGAAACGGTCCTATAGGCAGCTCCATAGGGCTCCTGGGAAGGAGACGTGGACCTGGCTGCTCAAAAAAAAAAAAAAAAAAGGAGGTGTGAGAAGGAGGGAGGGAGGGACAGACATCACTTCCTCTGTGGCTCCCAACAGAACAACCTGGAGAGGGCACACCCTGGCCCGGCCCTGACGCCAGCGAACTCTGTGGGTTCCACCCAGCAGTCAGGCTGGGCAGTGCAGGCAAGACTCTCCAGGTGACTGGTGGGGGCCTACCCACAGCTTTGGGGTGAGGACTGGCATTTGGTGTTAGGGAGAGTATTGGGACAGAACTGAGTGCGGTGAACTGGGGGGCAGAATCTCTGTTGGTGAAGCAGCCCCCAGAATCATGCAGGGGACTTCTGAGGGAGAAACACCTACAAGGGATAAAGGAGAAGGAAGGATGGTGCAGGGCTGGCATCCGTGGATGGGGGTGGGGAGACGGCACCAGAGTCTCACCTGCACTTGCTGCTTTCAGAAAGACAGGGAGCCTGAGAGCCGAGACCCCGCCAGGGGCCATGACTGACCCGGTCACTATGGTAGAGTGGCCCATGGCTGGGACATAGATTACCCTTCCACCCCCCGGGCACACAATACTGCCCTCCTCACTGTAGGCTCTGAGCAGTGCGCCATGGCTGCCTCGGGGTCTATAGAAACCTCCAGAACCAAAGGGTGCCATGGGGAGTACAGCCGTGGGCCCCAGGGCGGAAAGGGTGCTGACTCAGGATGTGATGCAGAGGCTGAGTCAGCATGATGGGGCGTGAGGGGCTGTAGTTAAGTGGCAAGGGACTTCCAGCCTTGAAGGAATATTCCATTTCATGGGCCCAGTATAGAATAAATCCCCAAACACATGAACCCGATCAATCACACTGTAGTGTTGTGAACAGAAAAGAGGCTCGCTGGCTGGCCTAATTTTTATTTATTACATTAACCGGAGTGAAAAATAATAAGCGACCTGGAGACGCTCATGCTTTAGAGAAACAAGCCAATCTTGAGAAAGACAAATATCACATGATCTCACTTATCTGTGGAATCTAATGAACACAATTAATTGACCAACAAAATAAGACCTTAAGCATGGAGACATGGACACATGGAGCAGACTGACATACCTTGACGTGGGGTGAGGGGACCAGGAGAGAGAAACCAAAGAACTTATATACGTATATGCATAGCCCACAGACACGGGCAATAGTGTGGTGGAGACCTCAGTGCCAAACGGGGGGAGGGTGGGTAAGGAGGGGCTGGGCAGAAGAGGGTACAGGGGGGAAATTGGAGACATCTCTAATACTGTCAACAATAAAAAAATCTATATTAAAAATACAAAAATTTAACAATAATAATAAACAGAGGCACTTTAAAATGGGGCCGGAGCTGCCATCCCAGAAATGCCCTGCACACCTATGCCTCAAACCTCGGAACATTAGAACAGGCAAAACAGCCTCGGACTGGGCCTGAGCCACCTTGTCCCCGAAGGGCTGGCCGCAGGGGTAACCAGAAAGCAGCTGCGGTGACGACTGGGCTGAAAGTCAGAAACATCATTTCGCATCAGCGTCACTGTGTTAGCTTATCCGCACCAACAGCCACGCCTGCCTTCTGTGGGTGTCATCACCCTCCTTCCCATCAGGGTACCCTGGCCTTTGTCTTCTGTCCGAATCCCGCTTCCCACCCAGCTGTCCGTCCCTGGATTACAAGTCCGTGCCACTGCCTCGCACTTGGAAAGGCCTCGGTTTCGGTTTAACACGCGGCCTGGCCACAGGCGCTGGGAGAGCACACGCTGTCTCTTCCCCTAGCCCCGTGGTAGGCAAACTGCGGCTTAAGAGCCACACTCAACTCTTTAGCCCCTTGAGTGTGGCTCTTCACAAAATACCACGGCCTGGATGAGTCTATTTTGAAGAAATGTAAGTTTAAAAAATTTTGGCTATCCACTGAGCCGAGCCGCCGAAACCGGTTTGGCTCAGTGGATAGAGTGTCAGCCTGCGAACTGAAAGGTTCGATTCCGGTCAAGGGCATGTACCTTGCTTGTGGGCACATCCCCAGATGCGGGGTGTGTAGGAGGCAGCTGATTGATGTTTCTCTCTCATCGATGTTTCTAGCTTTCTATCCCTCTCCCTTCCTCTCTGTAAAAAAAAATCAATAACATATATTTTAAAAAATTTTTTGGCTCTCCAAAGAAATTTCAACCGTTGTCCTGTTGGTATTTGCCGACCCCTGCCCTAGTGTGAAGACCAGAAGGTGGAGTGTCTGTACGAGGCTCTAAAGAGAGCCGGCGACAAGGTGCTGGGCTCCTTCCCCGCGGCCGTCCCGCTGGTGCTCCATTCTTCCGTCAGCTACCTCGGCTTCTTCGTCAACGACAGCCCTGCGGACATCATCCGGGAGTTCGCCATGGCATTCGCCACGGAAGCGGCCATCTTGGCAGGTAGGCAGCCCAGCCGGTCGCACACACTGGGCTGGGGGAAGAGAAAGGAGCCGTTCTTTGAGGGGGGCTGTGCTCTCCGCACATGGACACCGTGGGTGGACCCCAGGGCAGGAAGGAAGCATGCTGATCCTTAGCACAGCGATGGTCAGACGGCTGGCTGGGCCCGGACCAGGGGAGCACCCACCCTTGCCCTGGCCATACCCGTTCCCCCCATCCCTTGCCAAGCGACATCTTTGAAGTGGCCTTAAGCCAAGGCTGAATGATCTCACTCGGTCCTCCGAAACAGCAGGTGTCCTTACAAGGGAAGCGGACAGATTCTGAGAACCAGCGGTGTCTTGTCTCAAAGCGGGAATAGCCTTGTCTGCATCGGTTTCAAATGGTTCTCTAAGCACTTGCCATACTCCAGCTGCCGAGAAAACTGTCCCAGGGAGACGGGTGCGGCTCTGTAAAGGCAGGATTGTCAGCCGGTGGGCACACAGGGGGACCCACCCCTGTGCCCACCTTGGGCAGCAACCCTCACCACGTCAGGGCTGTGGGTGACCCACAAGTCCTAGCTGGCTTACTTTAATGGTTAGGTGGCAAGAGCTCAGTCCTCTCTCCTTGGCTTCTTGGGGGAAGATTCTTTGAGAATCAACGAAATTCCTTTTTCTCCAAACGCCAGTCTTCACACGTCCCCACAAAGTGGGTCTCCTTGCCCATTTCCCAAGTGGAGGCACTGAGGCTCTGAAGGGTAAGCTGTCTGCCCAAGGTCACTGCCGTGGGTTGAACAGTGTCCCCTACAATCCCTGTCTACCCACCACCTCAGAAAGGGACCCTGTTTGGAAATGGCGTTTGCAGACATAATGGGTTGACATGAGGTCACACTGGAGCAGGGTGGGCCCTGAATCCCATTACGGGTGTCGGTGTCCTTGTGAGAAGGGAGGGGACCCAAGAGGGGGTCACAGGAAAATGAGGCGGAGGTCGAGTGATGCAGTCACAGCCAAGGAGGACTGGAGGCCCCAGGAGCTGGGAGAAGCCAGAAGGACCCTCCCCTGGAGGCCCAGAGGGGGCGGGCCCTGCCAACACCTCGATTCAGAGCTCTGCGGGAAGACACTCCCGCTGTAAGCCACCCAGTCCGTGGCCATTTGTGAGAACAGCCCTAGGGAACCAACGTTCTCCTACACAGTGGGTGGTGGGCCTGGACCTCGAGTCAAGCTCGGAGTTTCATGCTGAGCAGCCACGGTCCTGAGAGACTGGCCTTGACCTCATGTCCATCAGGGGACCCGGAGCAGCGTCTGCCCTGCCCTTCCGCTGCTTGTGGCCTGCACCTGACCCTGAGAGCACAGGAGGGGCTCCGGTGTCCCCGTGGGCACTGGGCACAGACAGAAGCAAAGACAAGGGCCCATTCAGAAGTTGGGGTGACTCACCGATGGCCCCGATGCGGAGAGCAGCGGATCTCTCTCAGGCCGCACTGACTCATGTGGCCAGACCCTGCCCCCATCTTAGACACCGACACGAGAGAGGGAATTTCCCTGACACCCACTCACTCTCCGCTTCAGGCTGCTCACCTCCACGTGCCTCGTTTGCCACTAAAGGCGGGTGAATCGTGGTGGGGCTGCCAGGTCTGGGCTCCAAGAAGTGCTCGCCACACCCAGACATTTTTCAGGGGAGACAGGTCCTGTGTGCTGCCCAGGGCGGAAGAGGAGGCAGGAACTGATATTCACTGGGTCTCAGAGAGCCTGGTGTCCACAGCAGCCCCAGCAGGCGGCCCTCACTAACCTCGTGCTGCTGCTGTTGCCACGGAGGCTGGGTGGGCTAAGGGGGCCCCACCAAAAGGGGCAGAAGCAGTTAAAGCCAGGGCCACCGGACGCTAAATTCAGAACTATTCCGTCAGTCACCATCTCCCCAGAATATAAAGTGCCTGTGGCGTTGCTGACATCAGACCCTGGCTGGCCCAACAGCCCTGAGTGAGGACCTGAGGGCTGGGCCCGGAGGCCAGAGACCCCCAGGTGGTCCAGGGCCAGTGAGCGGTGGGGGGGGGGGGACGGTCCTGTTGAACAGAGTCCCTTTGCCTCTGGTGTTTGCTCCCTGAGACTCTGCAGCTGAACAGAGTCATTGACCCCGAGAGTGAGCCTGCTAGTCCAGGCCTCGGAGGGCACGCATGCCCAGGGAGGGAAGCGTTCACTTCGTACGAGTTAATCAGCTGCTTGGGCAACTCGCTTACAGCCGGATAGGCCCCAAACACCCCTAAAACCCACATCTGTACTCCCAGCTCTCCTACACGTCCTTACAGAATCTGCAGGTCCCCACCCAGCTCCTTCATAAGGTGAACTCTGCCAGATGGCATAAGCTGGCCGAGGGTGCTTTGTGCAGAGGCAGGGAGGCCACATATATAAGCTTGGACTGCTGAGCCGGGCCCATAGCCATCCTGGCCACGTAGCCACCCTGTCCGCGCAGTGCTGACGGAGGGCACCCCCGGTGCGCCCGGTTTTGCAGACTGCACCGTGAAGCCTTGCACCAAGCAGCTGCACCTGACGCTGGCCCACAAGTTCTACCCCCACCACCAGAGGACGCTGGAGCAGCTGGCCAGAGCCGTGCACCCGGGCCTCAGCTGCCAGTGGACCGCAGCGCTGTACTCGCGAGACATGCGCTTTGTGCACTACCAGGTGAGCAGCCGGCCTGGCGGGCGGGCAGGTGGGTCCTCCCACAGGAACTAATGCATGAGTGGCCCCTCCAACCAAGCACTTACCCAGCAGCCCTCCCCTAGAGGGATTTTAGTAGAAGGAAAATCCTCTATTCTCTCTCTAAAACTATTTCTCTTTTTGGGCAATTTGCAACTAGCATTCTTTTTATCAATACAGGTTGGGACAAAAGTAGGTTTACAGTTATGAGTACGCAACACAGTTTATTCTCATATTATTCATTAATTGTTGTATTATTGTTTCCATCCAAACAACTGTAAACCTACTTTTGCCCCACCCTTTGTAAGTGACAGACCCACAACTTTGAAAAAGCAAAATAAACGAAAGCATTTCTGATCATTAAGAATGGAGCATTGCAATGATTTATCAATACATTGTGTTGCCTATTAATTTATTTAGACAATGATTTGGGCAAAGACTTTCTCTCGCTAAGTTGATTCTTTCAAGTAGAAGCCACGCAGCGCTCCTTACAGACCCACGGAATAAGTATGCGTGAACGCACCACATTTCCTGCTGTGAGAGAAGCCATAAAAATTCACAGCAAGGAAGGTGGACGTAAAAGTCTGATTATACTTTGAGATCTTTCATATAAGAAATAAGCACAAAGAGATAGATGGGTAGGTAGGTAGGTGAACAGATAATAGATGAATGATGGAAAGATAGACAGATGACAAACAGGATAAAGAGGTGATAGGTGATAGGTTGATGATAGATACATGCATAGGCAGATGGTAGACAGCGCCATTCATTTCTAAATCTACCCAAAGAATCCCCATGCTGCATTCTGTTTCATTCTGCACCGTCATCGGACAAAGGCACGGGGAGCGTCTTGGAGACACGGCCCACCAGGCAGCCGAAAGCCAGATCAGTGAGCCCCCTGCGGGCATCTTTCCCAGCACAGGTCCGTGCAGGAGACTTGACCGCCCTTGCCTCTCTTCCAGACCCTAAGGGCCCTGTTTCAGTACAAGCCCCAGAACGTGGACGAGCTGACACTAAACCCCGGCGAGTACATCTTCGTGGACCCCACGCAGCAGGAGGAAGCCAGCGAGGGCTGGGCGATCGGGATCTCTCAGCGGACCGGCTGCCGGGGCTTCCTGCCCGAGAACTACACGGAGCGAGCCAGCGAGTGTGACACCTGGGTGAAGCACAGGTGAGTGTGGCCTGTAGCGGCAGCCCAGCCGCCTCTGAGTCAGTGCCTGAGAGCATCCCCCTGAGAACGGTGGGCACAGTGTTTGCATGCTTCCCGAACATTCCATCGTTGGTAAAAAAAAAAAAAAAAAAAAAAAAAAAAAATGCCTATTCTGGGCCAGCAGCATTCTCCCTGCAGGGATACGGTAAGTGTCCTGGCTGATTCGTGGTTTTCTGCTGATAACATTCAGAAAACATGGATTACTCTAATGGCTTCTAAGATCTAATCCCAAAAGACTGCAGAATACCACTTCCTTCGTATGGACATAAATTACCATCAGAGGTCTTATGCTTGGTTTCACTTATCCTTCCACCCAGTGTATAAACTGTGGAGTCCTACGGTGCATTCTTAGTGTCCTGTTGCTGTGTAATCATGTCCTTACCAGCTACACCACATCCCCCCGTTTCCACGGGTCAGGAGTCTGGACATGGCTTAGCTCAGGGCCTCCCAAGGCTGCAGTCAGGTTTGGCTTATCTGAGACTGGGGGTCCTCCCACATGCTCACATGGTTGTTGACAGAATTCATTTCCTCAGAGCAGTTATTTCACAATTAATATCAGTCACTCCTCGCGACTTCATGTTCAGCTGGAATTTATGTTTTTATTGGTTTCAGAGAGAGGAAGGGAGAGAGAGATAGAAGCATCCATGATGAGAGTGAATCATTGATCAGCTGCCTCTTACATGGGGGACCAAGCCAGCAACCCAGGCCTGTGCCCGGAACAGAAATCAAACCATGACTTCCTGGTTCATGGGTTTATACTCAACCCCTGAGCCACACTAGCGGGGCTGGAATTTCTTAATTTTAGCATCTTTAAGATCACCTGAAGAGTCTGAGGATTTTCACAATCGCCAAGTACTGCTTCCGCTTATTTAACAAGGCTTCCCTCAATTTCTCTCTCCTCACACCTTTAACACACTGCATAGACGTGTCCTTAGCTACATAACCTTCTTCCTCACTTACTAGCTCTGCTTTCCACAGACAATTTCACTAGACTTTTTTCCACTACATAAGGGCACTCCTTCCTTCAGTTTCCTATAATGTTTGTGTCACTCCCTCTGACTATTCATCAACAATACCTTTAACACCCATACTTCTATTAAAGTTTAACCAGTAATTTTTATATTACATAAGGTGGGGCCAAAGTAGGTTTACAATTGTGAGTATGCAAAACAAGAGGTTATTCTTGGATTATTATTTATTTACTAATGTGCACGAAATTCGTACACATTAAAAGGGAGTTAATTAGAGGGAATATTTTAATATTGCTATTTGCCCTTTCTCTATAACAGAAGTGTCAGAGATGAAAGAAAATTAGTAAAATATATATGAAAATCTCTCTCCTGTCAGAGTCTGGGGCATGCTGAGGGACAAGAGTCAAAACCCCGCTCACCCACATGCACCTCAAAAATCGCATGAATCCCAGACTCAGCCGGCCCCACCCCCATTAAATCCCACAAGGCAGGGGGCTCAGCCTCAGGTCCCCCATCAGCCCCTTCCAGGTGGGGGGCAAAGCCTAAGGCCCCCTGTCAAGCCCTGCTGGATGGGGGGCACACCTGAGGTCCCCCATCCCAGCCTGGCACCATGTAGCCTCAGGTAATATATAATTATTTATAATATAATGTATATTTTGTTATATTACTTGTATTATTTTGTTATATTATTTGTATTATGTGTACATGTACATACACTGTATACATGCATGTATATGTACATATATGGATTTATTACATGGAATTTCCTTGTGCAGTTGCTGGGACTGGCCAAGCAAGGGCAGGCAAGAGGGTCAGGAAGGAACCCACAGCTGCCTGGAAACTATGCAGTGAGCAGTTGCAGACACAGCTGCTACTTGGACTATCTGAGCTCAGGGAAGCCAAAGCTTTTTTTATTTTTATTTTTTTATATATTTTATTGATTTTTTTACAGAGAGGAAGAGATAGAAATAGAGAGCCAGAAACATCGATGAGAGAGAAACATTGATCAGCTGCCTCTTGCACACCCCCCATTGAGGATGTGCCCGCAACCAATGTACATGCTCCTGACCGGGATCAAACCTGGGACCTTTCAGTCTGCAGACCAATGCTCTATCCACTAAGCCAAACCAGTTTCAGCCTGAAGCCTTTTTTAAAGACCTTCCAACTGAATAAGTCAAGTCCAGCCAGGGCACTCTCCCTTTTGATTAACTTAAAGTCAACTGATTAAGGACTTTAATCACATCTGCAAAATCTCTTCACAGCATCACCTAGATGGCATTTGAGTGAGTAACTGGGAAAAGGTGTGTGTATGCTTTCAACCAAGACCTAAACTGCCTATGGAAGAGGTAGCTACATTTAAAAATAAGCCAGTGAGCTGAACTGTGGTACATCCACACAATAGAATAGTTGCAATTTTTTTAAAATGGTCATGGGGAAGTATTTTATGTGCTGGTTTGAAAAAAATCCTAGGTGCAGTGTGTGTAGTACCATTTGTGGAGAAAGGATGAAGTTAAACATATTCGGCTATGCATATACATGCATGATATATATTTTAGGCAAGCCTCTGTCTCAAAGTTCCCTGGAAAGGAAGATCTCTAGAAACTTCTAACAGTGGTTACCAGTGGGGGTTAGGAGTTGAAGATGGGAGGATGGGACAGCAATGAGAGGAAGACTTTCTAGAACTATTTTTTTAATTTTTATTTTTGTACCCTATAAATGTATCACTTATTCAAAGTGGAATTTAATCCATTTTAAAAGTAAAGGTTATAAGGAAATTGGGTCAGAGGGAGAGAAGTCAGATGATCCGGGGCTGAGGTTTGCATCCCAGGTGCATGCTGGGACGTCCCGGCTCCAAGCTTTCCCACACTCCATGGGAGCAGGGCCGTGGCTTCTACCAAATGCCCACAGCCATCCACAGGCGGGTAGACCAGTTGCTCGGGAGAAGCACAATCGTGCAGGTGTAGACAGGGCCATGGGTCCCATGGGCCCCACAAAATCACAGGGTCATGGTGCCCCCAGGAACTGCAGGGATCATCAACTACCTCCCTCCCTCCCTCCCTCTGGAGGGCTAAGCACCCTCAGACCCCGGGGCAGAGAGGCTGGGTGATGTCACACAGTTAAGGAAGAGCTTTGCATCCTCTTAGTACCAACTCCATCTTCATTCGATCCAAGACACTATTCCAGCAGGAGAGGAGATGCTGGTTCCAGCCTAACAGACTGAGTTCCAGAGGTCGTGGAACTCCCCCAGGCCCCTGTCCTTCAGCTGGTCCTTCCAGAGAGCTTCACTGTCACCAGGCAATTGGCGACCTGGATGCTTCAAAAAAACCCTGTAGCAGATAAGCATGTGGCTATACCTTTTTTTACTTCACAATTAATGTCTGTCACCAAAATAGTCATTCCAGCCTTTAAGCCTGACATTTCTGGGACTGTTCTTCTCAGAGACAAATTTCCCCTTAGGAATTAATCAGTATTCATGAAAACTGCAACCAAAGGAGAGAAAAGTGAGTGCTATGCTAGGCTGTGGGGTGTCTGCTTGGCTGCATTTTAGAAGCAGCCCATCCTTCCTGGAGAAGCAGCCCATCCTTCCTGGAGAAGCAGTGAGACAGACTGTGACTTGATTTCTTGCCAGAATGGCAGACGGCCAGTGTGCTGTCAGACTTCGGGTCCCGGCCACGCCCGGCCACTGCCAAAATTGTGCTTTAAAAAAAAAGCTTTGAGTAGTGGGGCTTGTGGTCAGATGGCACTGTCCAGAGGCCAGCTTAGCTGTGGGCAGATGTAGATACCCCTACAGCAGTGGTCTGCAAACTGCTGCTCGCGAGCCGCAGTTTGCCGCTCTGTTGAATAATGAGTTTGCCGACCACTGAGCTAGATTCTCGATTCCAATAATTACAGGCTGTTGCTATTCCTGTGATTAAGCCCCTATCCCAGTGGTTAGCAAACTCATTAGTTAACAGAGTGGCAAACCGCAGCTCAAGAGCCACAGTTTGCTGACCACTGCCCTCCAGCATCAACGGCAGGACTCACCCTTGGCCGCTGCACTGGTCGGCTTGTGCAGCCCAGTCAGCAAGAAAGGCCGGCCTCCCAGCACCTGGGAGCAGAGGCCGGAGGACTCCCTCAGGGACACACTTCCAGGTGTGAGTCTGCAGCTTCGATGCTCATTGCTTGGCAACTAAAATATCAGGCATCCCTCACCGGTACAACATCCTCAGCCTATCCACTGCTGGTTCCAGCAATCTGGATTTCCTTGACAATAATTCACACGACAATGTTTATCAGGTACTGTGAAGAAAGGAATCAGAGGTGATGGAGGGCAACAGTCTCAAATTGCAGCAGTTTTCAACCCTCTGCACAGAACAGTGCACATAGTAAGCATATCATAGAACCAAGAGCAGAGAGGCCCGGAGGGCAGGGCTCAGAGAACATTCAGTCACCTTCTAGCCCAGAGCAGGTGACCAACATGGAGCCGGTAACTGCAAAACCATAGCGTGAGCTGGTGGCAAGCGGCTCCAATGGAATGATGGTATTGTTCTGGGCTGAATGGTGTCCGCCCAAAACACATATGGTGAAGCCCTGACTCCTGGCATACCAAGATGTGACTGTGCTTGGAGGAGGGGTCTTTGAGGAAGAGATTTGGTGAAAAAGAGGCAGTTAGAGTGGGCGCTAATGCAATCTGACTGGGGTCCTATGAGGAGAGGAGATCAGGACACAGACACACCGAGGATGGCCACATGAGGGCACAGGGAGAAGTCAGCCGTCTGTTAGCCAAGGAGGAACCCACCCTGCCAACACCCTGATCTGGGACTTCCAGCCTCCAGACTGTGAGAGAATAAATTCTGTTGCTTAGGCCGCCCAGGCTGCGGTACCTTGTTATGGTGGCTTTAGCAACTAACACAGGAACGTTATTCACACAACCAACCCTTTTTAAAAGCCAGGAGGATGTAAACACATCTATGGTATAAGTTTACCAGTAGGTGTTTCTTTTAAGTTAAAGGGGAAAAAAAAAAAACAGAAATATTAAACTATGAGGTCCTTTCTCCTCTCGTTGCCAGTCCCATTGGCATTTTGATCGTACTGCACTTGAAATACTAGCAAAAACAAGTCGAGTTTGCGTCTAACTGTAAATCGCACAGATGTTATTTATAGATCGCGAGGCTGCTATCTCCAATGTGAGCCGCACGCAGGGTGCGGTGTCCCCCCCTCGCCTCCAGGAAGAGGAAACCAGCCACCATTTCCTGTGTCAGCAGGAGACTCTATGAATAGCGCCCTCGCTGCTGAGCGCGTGTGCATGTGAAGTGGGAAATGTCAATGGTTCGACCATAGTATCCGTGTTCCGGGCCTGTGCGCAGCTAACGCTCGCATGTCATATGCACAAGCTGAGTCCGTTCGACCTGGTTACCACCAAGAGGAGTTTACAGCTCGAAATGGGACAGGCAACATCGTGGAAAGAGAAGGTACAAGCTGCAGACGGTGTAAGCAATGCATTGACTAAAGCAAGACACCATGAGGGTGATGAATGGTCCAAGGCATGTGGTCCATGGGAGTGGAAGCAGGCAAGCTGAGGAGCTGGGTGGTTGAGATGCAGGACAGGTGCCCTGAGATGCTCCCGACTCTGTTCCTCCTCAGGACCTCAGGATGGAGGCTCAGGAGCTAGCGGTTTGATGAGAAATGCAAACTCTACAAATAGGCCAATAAGTAGGAACACACCACGTTCGTGAATGAATCATGTGAACATAGCGATGCCTCCTGGAGTCATTTCTAGGTTTTAAAAAATTCCAGGGAAAATCCCAGTGGCGCCGCTTTCTGGAACTTCGGCGAACAGCTGAAAAGTTTATCTGGAAGAATAAACAGGAGAGATATACCAAGAAAACTTGGGAAAACAAAAATAATCAGAGTAGTTCTCCTACCAGATGTTAAAACTGTGTGACAAATCTCTAATATGGTTTTGGCTGGAGGGGGGGAAAAAACACAGATCAGTGAGACGAAACAGCTAATATATCAGTATACGTGAGATATTGGGAAGTTCGCATCTAATAGCTACATCAGAAACAGGGAAATAGCCTGGCCAGTGCAGTTCAGTGGTTGAACATCGACCAAGGAACTAACAGATCACCAGTTCAATTCCAGGTCAGGGCACATGCCTAGGTTATGGGTTCAAGGCAGCTGATCTATGAAGTTTCTCTCTCATTGATGTTTCAATCTCTCTATCTATCTCCCATCCTCTCTCTCTAAAAATCAATTTTTAAAACATATTTAAAGAAAATAAGTAGGGAAAGAAATGGGTGTAAAGTAAATGGTATTTTACATGACTTCACATCATACACTGAAATCAATTCCTGGCAAAGCTAAGAATTAAACAGAAAATTATTTAAAAATAGAAGGCAGTTTAAATAGTGTATTTCTGATTTCTGGACTCTCTGGGAGAGTTTTGAAAGCACATGAGGGGTGGAAGAGCTTTGAAAGCACATTTAGATCTGTCTCTCTTTTTCTTAAACATTTTTTTTATTTTTTTTGTTTGTTTGTTTTTGTTCATCCTTACCCAAGGATAATTTTTCATTATTTTTTGTTTGTTTGTTTTTAGAGAGAGAATGGAATGGAGGGAGAGAAAGAAACATCAATGTGAGAGAGACACGTCGATGGGTTGCCTGCACAAGTGCCTGGGTTGCAACCAAGCCTGCAACGAAGGTTTGTGCCCTTGACTAGAATCACATGGTTGTCCCTCTGTGAGTGTCTCTGTTCTAGTCACCTCTTCTTATAAGGCCCACCCTAATGACCTCATTTTATCTTCATGCCTCTTTAAAGACCTGCCATCTCCAAATAGTGTCATATTCTGAGGTCCCGAAGATCCAGGACTTCAACTTAAAGGTCTGGTGACCAGGTGGCGATAGGGTGACAAACGGCCACCATTTCCTCAGGATCTTTTATGTGCTGAGCATTGAGCTCTTTGAGCTCATCCTTTCGCTAGCCTCCGCCATGACCTTCTATCTGAGCGTGTACATTCCCGTGCGTGTGCAAGACCAGAGCGTCCCACGTCATCCTGATGCAGGACCTTGTCTCCTCTCCCACAGGACGTACACCTTCAGTCTGGCCCTGGACCCGAACCTCAGAAAGGACGCTGAAGCCAGCAGCAGACGGAATGGGGAGCTCCTTCCCCCTCCGCGGCCAAGGAGCACAGGCAGCCTGCAGGCCTTACAGGTGAGGGGGCCCTTTCTGTAAAGGGGGCCCTTCATATGAAGTCTGAGGAGACACCGCCTCCCAGGTATGGCTTTTGTTCTATGGACACATAGCCCCCAGCTTGTGTTAACACAGGCAGGGTGGGGTAGCAGGAGGCCCTCCCCTTTGGGGCTGAGGTACCATGCTGCTCTGTCACCTGTGGAAAGGGTAAACTCCCCCCACCCCACCCCCACACATACACACTACGGCTATGAACCGGCCTGTGCTCCAGAGGTGCCTGCTGAGTCTGCAGAGTCTGCAAGAACAGGGAGCACATGGCTGTAACTCACCAAGACAACAAGACGCTAGGACACAGCGCAGGGAAGGGACAGGGGCACAGCCCTGCCTGGAATCTAGCGCTCTCCCCTGATTCTCTCCTGACAAGCTGCGTGACCCTGATGAAGTCCCCTCCCTCTTAGGCCCCAAAAGATAGAGCTTCTGAGCTTTCAAGTCAGGGAGGTAAGGAGGTGACAGAGGACGATGGCAGCCTCAGGGCCTGGGTCCAGGGCACAGCAAGGGCATCTGATCCCACCACCTGCATGGGGCGCATCAGGGGTGAAGATCACGGGCAGGGAGGGCCCCCAAGGAGCAGGCAGCATCCAGCCTTCCCTATGGGGAACCCTGGGACTGGGCAGCACCTCAGCTGGCCCCTGGCCAGTTCCTCTCCAGCGCAAATGCCTCTGTGGCTTCAGTGAGCAGTCCCTCCACGCCGCCACTCTGTGCCACACCCATTCCTTCAGGCTCTCATTCCAGCCACTACCACCCCAACCAGCACAGGGAGCATTAGTCCCACGCCATCCCCAATTTACAGATCTGAAGACTGAGGCCTGCAGAGGCTGGGAAGCTGTGGGAGTGCAGACACCTAAACGCTCCCCACATGGGGCCGTTTCAAGAATTACATGAGACGGGATGTCCCTTGTCCGCTGCAGGCCAGGCCCTGGGGGCTCAGAGACTGGCCCTCTGGGCAGGGCCACAGCCTCTGGCTCACTCCTGTGTCCCAGAGCCTGGCTCAGGCACAGCCCATAAGTCATGGGATAAACCATGGAATGACCTATAATGGCCTTGATCAGGACTCCCATCTGAATCACCCTCAATCCAAAACTCCATCCCCAAGCACCCATCAGTCCCCTGGAGGCTACCTCTAGGCTGGGGTGGGCTCAGTTCCGACAAAAGCTTAGCACAAAACGCTGGGAGGCAGCCCTATATCGCCGTTAGCCAGGTCTTCAGTTAGAGAGAATGGACCAGGGTAGAGAATGGACGAGGGCAGAGAATAGACCAGGGCAGAGAATGGACGAGGGCAGAGGAACCTGCCAGCCACAGAGACAAAAACGGGGCTCCCACGCCCCAAACTGCCCAGTCTCTGGAAGGCGCAGTGGAGCCTGGACTCGAGTATGAGAGCAGACATAATCCAGGATCCTCCCCGAGGCTGTGACCCCCTTTCCAGGCAGGGAGAAGCTGGAATGAAAGACATGCCATCACTCAGCCTGTGTCCAAACTCCCTGGTGCTTTAAATGCATGGGAACTAGCATGCTCCTCCTGAGGACTGAGCCCTCTCACCTGGTCTGCGGGTACCCCTTCCAAACAGCAAGAAAAGACAACTGTGGCATCAAGTGTGGCAAAATGGACATGTAGTGGCTGAATAATGTCCTCAGTGATAGGAGGAGTTCTTAATCCCGGGACTGCAAATGCTACTTTATAAGGAAAAAGGGTCTTTGCGTATGGGACTGAGTGAAAGGTCTTAATGGGGAGATTATCCTGGATTATCCTGTGGGCCCTAAATCTTATCACAACTGTCCTTAGGAGAGGAAAACAGAGGGAACTTGATATGGACAAGAGGAAAAGACACAGACACACAGGGAAGAAGCCACGTGAACACAAGGCAGAAATTGGAGCAGTGGGGTCACAAGCCAAGGCTTGCTGGTGCCACCAGTAACTGGAGGAGGCAGGGAGAACCCTCCCCTATAACCTCTGAGGGAGCGTGGCCTCTCAGACACCCTGATTTTGAATTTCTATTACCCAGAACTCTGAGGGAATACATTTATTTTGTTTAAAGCCACCTAATGGGCGGCACTTGGTTGCAGCAGCCACAGGACACACATAAAGCACCTCATGACTAAAGAGTCAGCAGAACCGTGTTGTTCCGTGGACTCCAGGGCTTGGTCATTCCATTCCCCATGGACCTTTCACTGTATCTAAATATTCTTGTTGCTAAACTCTGCTTTTCAAAATTAAAGTGATCCAGAATCTTCTAGGGGGGAAAATGCCCGAGTCCAAAACCTCATCCCAACGCCCGAGAGTACTTTGAGATGGTCAGTAAGCAGACAGGATGTCCCTTGCAAACTATTTGCGAATCAAGTAGGGATGAGGGAACGGGACAGGATATTTTAATATTCATTCTTGGAGGGGAGAGGCATCCTGATATCAGTATAGGCAACCCCAGAGCCACCATATTCAAATTTGTAAGACAGCTAGACAGCTTTCCACCTGGAGTTCCGCCCTAGGAGGTGGGTGTTGGCATCCAGAACCAAACAGCTGCACACTCCAGTAAAAGATGATCATGGAACTTCCTTTGCCTGGTCCCTAGGCCCTGGGTGATGGTATTAACAGGCGGGGCCTTTGGGAGGTGCTCCCATCCTGAGTGTGAAGCCCTTGTGAGTGAGATTAGGAGACCCAGTGTTGCCCCTTCCACCACATGAGGACACAGAGAGAAGTCTGCAACTAAGAGGAAAGCCCTCACTCAACCACACTGGCACCCTGATCTCTGATACTTCCCGCCTCCAGAACTGGGAGAAATAAATATCTGTTGCTTATAAGGCACCCATGTGTGGTGTTCTGTTAGAGCAGCTGGAATGGACTAAGACAAGGGATAAGGACTTGGAAGAGACCAAAGAGTAGAGAAGTTAATGTGCTATGATTTGGGCATTTTGTGTGTGTGTGTGTGTGTGTGTGTGTGTGTGTGTGTGTGTGTGTTCATTTCCTTTACTAGAGGCCTGGTACACGAACTCATGCATCAGTGGGGTCCCTTAGCCTGTGGGATTGGGCTGAAACTGGCTCTCCGACACCCCCTGAGGAGTCCTGGATTACGAGAGGGCACAGGCCAGGCTGAGAGACCTCACTGATGCACGATTGGGGCAGAGAAGGGATGTGGGAGGCCAGCCAGGGAGGGATCAAAAGAGGCCTCCAGGGCATGTCTTGCTCAGTCCCAATTGGCTGGACCCCAGCAGCAAGTTAACTTACTGGTCAGAGCATCTGCACCCAGATGGTCAGTGCATGTCACACCAAGTGGTTGAGCGGCCTTAGCATACTTTGATTGGTTGAATGGACATCCATACGACCAGACACTTGGCATAATAGGCTTTTATTATATAGGATAATGTGACAATGCTCAGAAGAAATTAAAGACATTGGCATCTGCAATTCTGAGTCCCCTTTCACTGGCGTAATGGTGGTAAAATGGTCTGTAGCTACAGAACAAGGAAGGAAGGCACCCATTCCCAGGCCAGCTGTTGGATGGCTTCTTTTTTTGAAGAAGTCTTTTAATGCAGATGTTACATTGCACATTTTAACAATGTTTGGCTATACTATTCAACGGATGGATGTATTTTTTAACATGTCAATTGCTTACCCCAACTTTTCTTCCCTTCCTCCGTCGCAGGCCGCCATCGTGAGGAGAAGCGTGCTGGTGGTCCGCCACGGGGAGAGAGTGGACCAAATCTTCGGGAAGTCGTGGCTGCAGCAGTGCTCCACTCCTGACGGTGGGTCAAGGCCGGGCTGCCTCTAACCACAGAAACAAGATGAATCTAACAACTGAGACCACTTTCCGGGTTTCTGAGCTAGATTCCCCAGGGTACCATTCTTTAGAACAATTCCGTATCATGGTACACAGGGAATGGAGGCATGCTACATCTTCCCTACATGGGAGCATTTGAGAGTGTGCGCTGTCTATGAGTCCCTTGGGTCAAATGCGTTGTGGAAGACGGAGGAATGGCTTCAATAGTAAGCAAGTCCACTGATGTAACTTCCGCAGCATGCACAGTATTTGGTTAGTGAGTGCAGCCTTGACTTCCAAGCAAGTCACCCTGGCCTGCGGTCTCTGAACCCTTAAGTGACGACATGTACCCTATCTCACAACCAAATCGCTCAATCTCTCCCAGCTGGTCTTCACTGCGGTGGTCATTTCCCTATCATGTGTGGCTATCTTTCTCAACCAAACGACATATTTTTGAACGTGTCTCTTGCTCACCCCAACTGTACCCCTCTGGATGCCAAGACTAAGAATAGTGCTTGGAAATACAACATACCCACAAGCTGATCTTCGTACTGAGGATCCATACCTGTATCAGTGTTTGTCCCCCACCCTTTCTAAGCCAAGGCTAACTGCATACATGAAGGTATCGAATGAACACAGTGATAAAATCCGTTCACAGAAGCTGGGTTGTCCAGCCCTTGGGATCTCTCCAGCAGGCCAAGAAAGGAGGAAGTGAATGAGAAAAACCATTGGCAGATGACCAGCACACACCAGGAAAATTCTGAGCGGATGGCATGATGACTGCATATACCTCTAAAAACCCACAGAGGTAGTACTGTGGGTGTTTCTACAAAACAAGGTCAAGTAGAGACACCAAGTCTCGGGGAAGAAACAATAGGACAATAGGTGGAAATGAGGAAAAGTATTTGGTCATCTAGACAAAAGATCAAGTCACCTATTAGGGAAAATATTTTAAGGCACTAAAATTGCCAGCTTAAAGGAAACTCCTGGTGGATCTTTATACAGGATAAAGAACCTTTTGATAAAGTGAGTGCTCACAATCTAATTCATCTGCATGTCACAGACAGACCGTTTAATCAATAATAACAGGGCAGCAGAAACCAGTTTGGCTCAGTGGATAGAGCGTTGGCCTGAGGACTGAAAGGTCCCAGGTTCGATTCCGGTCAAGGGCGTGTATCTTGGTTGCGGGCACATCCCCAGTAGGGGGTGTGCAAGAGGCAGCTGATTGATGATTGTCTCATCGATGTTTCTAACTCTCTATCCCTCTCTCTTCCTCTCTGTAAAATAATAATAATAATAATAATAATAATAAAACAACAACAACAACAACAAGGCATTTGGGGGCGCTCCTGGCCTCTGCTCTGATTCCAGGTAAGGCCTTGGTGTGAGTGGTGTCCTCTGTAGGATAATGGATACTTTACTGACTTCTTACTGGAGCCAGGTTCTGAGCATTATCTCAATGATTCATCAAAACACTCCCCTTTTAACTGATAAAGAAGATTAAGTCGTTTGCTTCTTATCACACAACCAGTACCTGGTGCTGCCAGGATTTGCACCTGACTGTCAGGTTAAAGCTCAGATTCAAACTCGAAGTCAGTGTTTCCCAAACTTCTCTCATGATGAGAATCACCTGGTGGAGTTGTTGAACTACAGATTCCTGAATCCCAACTAAGACGTGCTAAACTAGAATTTTTGGGAACATATAGGTAAAATTGTATACTTAACTAGTGCTCTAGTTTAGCACTTCTTAGTTGGGATTCAGGAATCTGTAGTTTAACAACTCCACCAGGTGATTTCTCATCATGAGAGAAGTTTGGGAAACACTGACTCTAAGTGAACCGAGGATGAGGGCTACAGGGGAGGCGGGAGTCCAAGGAATCCCCCAGATTCCAGTCTCGCCTCAAGTGATTGACTGAATAATGCACAACGCAGGGCCCCTCCGGCCATATGGATTCTGTCCCCATCGGCAATATGACACCCTTAAGCTATAGGAATGGTCACATTTCACTAATTAATTCATGCCAACTTGAGATTCTTATCAAATTAAGCTCTATCAGTCATGGGGATACTTGGCTTTTAATCAGGAAAATTGCCTGAGCAAATCTTCTGGGAGGGTCAAGAGAGGACAGAGAGGGTCTGGGGACTCAGGGGCTGAAACCTGAGTTTCTGTGTTTGAGGCGATGTGTGCACATTAAAACAGCATCTTCTCCTCAAATTGAATCCACACCACAGAACACATTTGATAGAAAACACGGTAATAAGAGTGCTAACCATGCTTCTCGTGTGGGCCTTGATCTTGGGAATGTCGTGGCACTAACTCGAGGGAACTAAACGTCCGGTGCGTGTTTGTGCTCTAGGGAAGTACTACCGGCCAGACCTGAACTTCCCTTGCAGCCTGCCCCAGCGGAGCAGTGGCATCAAAGGCTTTGAAAACGACCCGCCGTTATCATCCTGTGGAATTTTCCAGTCCAGAACAGCAGGTATGTTGGAGGGTCATTCTATTAGGAACAGTAACAATAATCATGGCAATGGTTATCAGTCATGAGTAGTGAGCCCTTGCTGCATGCCCTTTGAGACCCGTAGTAGCATGATCCCCACTCTGCTGATGAGGAAGCTGGGGCACAGAGAGGTTAAGTAAGTCACCCAAGGTCACACAGTGAGTAAGTGGAAGTTCAGCGATTTGACTCAGAAACTTCGGGAGGAATGAAAGGTATGGAAAGAATAGCGAGGGAAGGGAAAAAAAAAAAAAAAATATATATATATATATATATATATATATATTTGATTTTTTTTTTTTTACAGAGAGTGGAAGGGAGAGAGATAGAGAGCTAGAAACGTTGATGACAGAGAAACATCAACCAGCCGCCTCCTGCACACCCCCTACCAGGGATATGCCCGCAACCAATGTACATGCCCTTGACCGGAATCGAACCTGGGACCTTTCAGTCCGCAGACTGATGCTCTACCGCTGAGCCAAACTGGTTTCGGCAAGGGAAGGGAAAATATTAATGACCACTGTGTGCACTAAGAATGTCATTTAAAAAAAAAAAAACACGCACATCCCCTCTTTGATTTTATTTCGAAATCTGTCACTTCGGGCTTTTGTTTTATATCGGGGTCTGGTTCCACCTGATGGATGTTTTAAAAGAGGCCGTTGAGTTCGCATGGTCTTCATTCTATGAATTAAGAAACTCAAGTCTAGACTCGGGAAGGCACGTGGGCTTCCCAAGTCACACAGCTGGCGAACAGAAGCAACTCACGGGGACCTGGTGTTCCTGCCCCCCTCCCCCGCCCCGTGGTGCGACATAAATATTTAGTTCCTGGCGATCTGGGCAGGCAGGGCAGCTCTGTAGCATTTGCCGAGTTCAGTAGTGCAAATAGTGTGCTCACACCAAGGCCGGTGTCAGGATCACTTAATGTGGAGTTGGGGTTATGACACAGTTGGGACTCCCATGCTTTAGTGTGACCTGCACCCCACAGCCCTGCCTGGGCTCCTTCACCTGCCACATGCTGCGGTGTAGGAGTGTGTTTCTGGTGTGGGTATGTGTGTGGATGTGTATTACCATGTGTGAGTGTGTATACCATGCAGTGGCTGTGTGTGTGTGTTTCTGTGTGTGTGTGTGTGTGTGTGTGTGTGTGTGTGTTTGTGTGTGTGTGTAGAAACCATGTGTGTGGGGGAGGGGGAGGGTATTGTGTGTGGGTATGTGTGTTCTTTCTGTAAAAACTTTGCAGTTCTGTGTTTCATGCCTAAATTCTCGCCTGGATGTTTTCTCAACCTGGGTGTTGGCACAGTCTCCATGTGTGTATTTGGGAGTGTCTGTGAACGGGTGTATATGTGGGCAGTTGTCACCCTCTCTACACATGTTCTGGGACTGCCATACAAAGCACCACAGTTCCAGTGGCTTCGTCCACAGAAGTTCATCATCTCACAGTTCTGGAGAGATCTCGGTGTGGCAGGCTTGTTTCTCCTGAGGCGGTGAGGCAAGGACTGCTCCAGGCCTCGCTCCTTGGCCCGTAGATGGCCGTCTTCTCCCTGTTGTCTTCACGTCGCCTCCCTCCATGCGTGTCTGTCTCTGTGTCCAATTTTCCCCTTGTTATAAGGACGGCACTCAGGTTGCATTAGAGCTGCCCCCATAACCTCTTCGTAACTTGGGCACTTGTGTAAAGACCCCATCCCCAAAGGAAGCCACATTCTGAGGCACTGGGGGTTAGGATTCCAAATATGAATTTGAGGGGACACAATTTAGCCCGTGACAACAGCATCTACTAAAACATCCTGACTTTAGAGCGTCTACTGAAGAGGTCCCCTTCTTTGCTAAGGATGAGGCCCTCTGATGCTGCAAGAGGATGTGTGGTTCATAGGGTACTTCCATGAACCTCAGGTTTCGGTCGCTTCAGAACAAGCTACCAGGACTTAACAAGCACCCACTGGTTGGCTCTCAGTGCTATAGATCGGACATGCAGACAGAGCGTGGCTGGCTTCTCTGCTCAGGGCCTCAAAGCCTGAAGTCAAGGTGTTACTGAGCTGAGTTCCCATGTGGAGGCTCTTGGAAGCAGTTTCTATCTCATCAGGCTGTGGGAGAAGTCAGTTCCTTGAGGTTGTAGGACTGAAGTCCTCATTCCATTGTCAGCACAGAGCCACACTCAGTTCCGAGAGACCACCCACATTTCTTGCCATGCTGGCCCCTCCATCTTGGAAGCCAGTGGTAGAGTTTTTTACACGTTCAATCCTTCTGCCTTTAAATCTCTCTGACTCCTATGGCAGCCGGAGAAATCTCTGCTTTTAATGGGTCAGGCCACTTATAGAATATAACATAGTCACAAGAGTGCCCTCTCACCCTATCCCCAGGCTCCGTGTACTTTAGGGAATGCCCAGGGTGTGTACAGCAGGGGGTGGAGATCTTGAAGCCACTTAATTAAGGTCCTGCCTTCCTCACGTGGTAAGCCTCTGGTCGGAGCTGCCACCCCGGGAAGTTGAAGTTACAGAGGCATTTCCCACCTGCTTTTTCCAGGAGAAGCACTACTGGACAGCGGCATCCGAATCACCTCCGTCTTCACCTCCCCGGCCCTCCGCTGTGTGCAGACAGCCAAACACATCCTGGAAGGTGGGTGAGAACTCAGTGAGCTGCTCAGCTTGCCCTGACCTCTTAAGGCAAAGAGATGAGCAAGGGAGAGAACTGAGTGAGTGGCAATGAATGGACACATGAGTCCTAGACAGTTATGGGCCAGCCCTCTCAGAACTGTCAGCAGGCTCTGAGCCCCTTCACATTTCTATGCCAGGATTATAACTGAGTACCGGGGCTTGTCATCACACTGTCCATCTATGGCGATCTGTTTAAAAACAAACAAATAAACAAACAAACAAAAAACCTTCTGAGGAGGGGCATTCAGAAAGCCAGAGAGCTAGAAACTGCCATGGTTCTTCCAGATCCAAAAAGCAGGACTCCTAGAGCAAGGGACTGGCCGCTGGGAGCTGTCCAGCACCATCAAAGGCTGATGTGTATCAGAGAGCCCCTGGCAGTCCTGTGGGAGGGGCAGTTATTTTGGGGACCTCAGTTCTGCTTCTTCATCTGGGCCCTCCCTGGCCTCCTTGTGCGGGGAGGAGGGACGTGACGTCGTTCACAATGCCAGAGACAGCAAGCCCTCTGCGTTAGCAGGACAGAGGGAGAGCAGGTGGACAGGGAAGCCGCGGAGAGGCCAATGTGGAGGAGGGGCTGGCTTCTTCTTTCTCAGAGACACAGGGGCAGGTCCCCAGCTGGCGTGAGAAACGGGGAGGGCCACTGCAGGTTTGGGGAGCTCTGAAGGTATGAAATCTCATCAGGGAGAAGGGCCAGGACTTGGCCTGGAAACAGAGGATGGCCACCGGGCAGCACACAGAGCCCACTGTGGTAAGGGAGCACTTCACCCCGAAGCCTGTCAGCTGAACGTGGGACAGGGGGTGGAGATCTTGAAGCCACTTAATTAAGGTCCTGCCTTCCTCACATGGTAAGCCTCTGGTCGGATGCTGACATGGAGAGCTGAGTCTAACTTCGGGGCGGGAAGTGAGTGCAGTGAAGCAAGAGAGGGGAGAGGAGCTGGGGGTGCACACACGAGGACGAGGGTCCTTGACTGTGGGTTGTAAGCCAGGTAAGGTGGGCAGTTAGAGGCCAGGGCAAGTGAATAGTAGAGAAAAAAGGTGAGCTCAGTGGAGTAAAATCCTGGCGGGACCACTGGAGTTGATTTTTATTTTATATGATAAGAATATTATTGCCCTGGCTGGTTTGGCTCAGTGGATAGAGCATTGGCCTGCAGCCCAAAGGGTCCCAGGTTCAATTCCAGTCAAGGCCACATACCTTGGTTATGGGCTCCTCCCCAGCCAGGGTCCTCGTCAGGGCTCATGCAGGAGTCAGCCAATCGATGAATTGGCATGTTCTCTCACACCGGTGTTTTTTTCTGTCTTTCCCTCTCTCTTCCATTTTCCTTAAAAAAAAAAGAAATTATTATCATCACTATTAACATGCCTATCTATATGCCTGTTAAAGGGCACACGTTGACACATCCTACGCTAATTCAGAAAAACACGGGTGCTGAGCCGCCTTCGTAGGTCTTCGGACATGACCAACCCATCTTTCAAACTAACATCTGGGACACTAACATGCTAGACTTTATTTCAATGCCATGTCCGTGAGCATCCAGATGGAACCACTTCCCAAAGTGACCACAGAGCAGTGACCTACAAGATGTCCTCAAAAGGAAGCATGACCAACCCCATTTGGCAAAGTCTTCTGACTGTTCCTTTGCATGATGTATTCTCAGTGGACGGGGCCCTGCACAGCTGGGGAGCGCGCAGAGGCCTGCAGCCCAGCTCACGCTGTTCTAAACCTGCTCGCAAAGAACCCATTCATGGACATGGGATACATTTTGGGAACTGATTTTATTGCCAGCATTTAAGCTTAATGCAGTTGCAGTTTTCTCATTTCAAATAAAAGCATTAAGGAAGGTCTATTTTTTTTTTCTACTTAAAAAGAGATGGTCTTACTTCATAGGCATTTTGGTCAAAACATAAAATGCTTGGGAAGGGTGAGCTGGGAGGAGTCAGAAAGTCCCAAAAGACATCTCCCTTCCACATACTGTGCTCAGTCTATGTGTCTGTCAGGAGACACTCCGTGCGCCTAGCACCCTCCACAATGAACTCCATCCTTTCCGTGGGTCCTTGGATTGGCCGAGTCCTTATTGGTGGGCTCTCATCCTTGACCCACAGCGAGATCCAGAGTTGCTCTGGGCAACCAGGAAGGGCACTGGGCTGGGCCTGCTGCTGGTGGTGTCGGGGGACTGGGAGGCTGTCCTTCCCTGGTGGACAGAGGGTCACCACTCCTCGGGTACATTGCAGCTATATCATGGTTTTTGTCTCAGAAACAGCGGAGCCCTGGGTGATCACAAAACAGCATTGGCCAGGAAAAAGTATATTCCTGAAAGGTGTTTTAGACCTAGGAAGAGTCTTATTTACAGAAAGCCAAATGGACGCTGAAAATGATGAGCACTTGTTTTCTGCTGACTGCAGAGCTCAAACTGGAGAGAAAAATCAAGATGAGAGTGGAGCCTGGCATCTTTGAATGGACCAAATGGGAGACGGGCAAGACCACGCCGGCCCTCATGACTCTGGAGGAGCTGAAGGAGGCAAATTTCAATGTCAGCACCGAGTACAGGTATGCGGTGCTCACGGCGTCCGTGCTGGGTTTGCTAATTCTTGTTAGAGACGGTGAGGAGGGACCATGGCAACCGGGGCTGTATGGGGCGCGGGGAGGTGTGGAGATTGAACTCACCTCAGAATGCTATTAGGGCGAGCGGGATGCAGGGTTGGTAGATGGGAAAAAATAGTGAGAGGGTGTCCTGATTCTTGCTAAACTGACCTAACAGGATTCCTGCTAAAGGCAGAGAAGACAGGTCAGACTGGGAGGGATTGTGGGGAGGGGTTGCTTGGATACCAGGAAGAGGGATCAGATAAGGTGGGGGATTCTTACTAAACTGACTTAGCGGGATTCCTGCAGAATGGACCCTACAGGGACAAGCACTAAAGCCCAAAGTCCGGGCAATTGAGAAAAGGGCTCCAAGTTTGGTCAAAGAGAGCACCTTTGTTGCTCTCTGCCAGTGGCTGATTGGCACCCTGTGGTGCTCATGGGAATGCATGTGGGCCTGAGCACCAGCCCTTTGCCGGGTTTGAACACACACTGGAGCCTTGAACAGAGCCAGCCTGGCAAAGGCACTCCCTCTCCAGTAACCACAGTGCAATCCAGTCCCCTCTCCACCTCACAACCCCCCTCCCCCACCACGCAGGCCAGGGTGGCAGCGCTCGCTCTCTCCCCCGCAGGCCCGCGTTCCCCATCGCCTCCCTCCTGCCCGCGGAGAGCTATGATGAGTACGTGCACAGGTGTGCAGTGAGCGTGGAGCAGATCGTCAGCAGCTGCCCGCAGGACGGTGAGTGCCTCCCCGCCCAGGGTGAGCAGCCCCGGGAGTTGGGGTCTTACCGCTGGAATGGAAACTGAACCATTTCTTAAAAACATATTTTTATTGATTTCAGAGTGGAAAGGAGGGGAAGGGAGGGATAGAAACATCCATGAGGAGAGAGAATCATTGATCGGCTGCCTCCTGCACGCCCCACGCTGGGGATCGAGCCCCAACCTGGGCATGTGCCCTGACCAGGAATCGAACCATGACCTCCTGGTTCCTAGGTTGACGCTCACCCACTGAGCCACACCAGCCAGGCAGGACTGTTTTTGAACCTGATAATTCTCCAACCTCCCCCTCCCTACTCCCAGCAACAGAGACACCGCTGCCTCTGTGGTAACTAAGCCATAGACACAGTCCCCACCACCACGTAGACCCCGGGATCCCAGTTCCAGGACTGAGAGCCGATAGGACCCAGGACAGCAAGGTCAACACAAACCACCCGAGCCAGACTCTCAGGAAACAGAAACTGGGAACCGAACAACCAAATGTCAGGACGTGTTTGCATGAGGGTGGGGAAACACATGTGTGTGTCATTGAGACCACTAGAGAAACCTGAATATGGTTTGGAATGTGCAAATATGAGAGAATTTTTGTAAATTCTGTTGGGTGTGAGAACAGTGGGATGGTTGTGTACAAATGCAAAGTCCTTGTCCTTTGGAGGTGCAAACTGAGGAACACTGTGGGATGACACGGTGTTTGTGATGTACCCTAAAATAATCCGGGGGGGAGGGGCGGTTAGAGAACAGATGATACAAATGGGCTACATGTGGGCACCTGTTGGGGCTCCGTGGTAGGTATGTGGGTTCCAGCAGACCCTTTTGGGGGGTATATTGGAAATGTCATAGTAACAAGTTCGAAGTCAGTTTTATAGAAAGTTAAGCCAGCAAGCATGTCTTGAACACAGCGATGTGTCCAGCATCCGACACAATACGTGAGCAATCTAAGTGAAGAAAACACACTCTACCCTCAAGGAATTTGAATGCTGTTGGGGGAGGGGCACAAACATCTGGAATATTAGGAATACTAATGACATGAAGAAGAGTCTCAGAGTCCGAGGAGGCCACCGGCCGCTTCCCACCCTGTGTTCCTCCCATCCTGTCCCTCATGCCAGAGATGCTCTGGGGACGAAGAATTTCTGACCAGGAACACGGGAAGCCGCTGAGCACCAGGCCCCTTTCAGAGGGTCCCTGAGACGTCTCCAGGACGAGACCCCACACCGGGCCGAATCTGGCACCAAACACGCCTGGCCTTGAGGACGGTCACATTGCCTGTCCTGACTGGTCTGAACCCGGGGAACGTATTTCAGGAAACCAGAGACATCTGATTAATTCTCAAACACCTGTTGTCACGGTTATTGCCACAGGACATCAGAGGACAGAAAGTGGCAGGGCCTTTCACTGAGTTTTCGGGGTCGCTCCCCGGCCCTCCCCTCTCTGGCTGCCCCAGTTCAAGCCTCCACCACCAGCTCAGTGTCAGCGCCAGGGATGCACCCCCCTCCAAGGCCCCCCTGCCGCCCTTCGGGGACTCAGCAGCAGGACCACTGCTCCGCCGGCTCCGGTGTCCATGGAGCACTGTGTGTATGCCTTCCCGCAGGGAATGAGCTCCTCCATCCACGCGTGTGGAGGTGGATGGGGCTCTGAGGAGGCGGCCTGAGTAGGAAGAGGAGGATTGGGAGGTGAATGCGCCCCAGAAGGAGGAGCACATGAGCAAGGCAGGAGGGTGCGAGATGTGAAAGCAATACAAAGTCCAGCTGGGCTGGAGGTAAACGCTAGTAACCTAGCAATCCCCTGGCACCGGAGGGCCCTTCGCAGGCATGACCTGCTACCTCCTCGCTTTCCCGGGGGATCTGAGATACCACCTCCCAGGACAGCACCCTAACAACCGCCCATGAGATCGGAGGCCAAAGATCTGAGAGTGAAATTAACAGGAAATACCGCAGGAAGAGGAGATCGGAGCTTCTGTCTAGGCTCTCATTGGAGGATTTATAGTCACTTAGGAGGGACTGCTCTTGAGTCAGCCTGGCCTTCCAAGGGAGCTGTGCTGGATTTGCTCCTCTAGGTGGAGCCTGTGAGTCCGGCCCAGACACCTCCCTGACTCCCCTGGGGTGAACCTCCTCCCCAGCTCTGCTTGGTGCAGGCTCTGGCTCCCAGACCCCGTCCCCGGAAGAAGACTCACTCAGCCAGTGGACTCTGAATGTCCTTACCCACAGTGAGTCATCAGCAGGCTCATCCTGATCAGCCAGCTGATAATTTTAAAGCTGATCGGATCAGCCAGCTGATAATTCTCAAGCTAATCAGATGAGGCTGGGCAGCAGCCACCACTCTATCCCAAAAAGGTGGGCACTCAGATCCCGCTGGTGACTCAGATCAAGGCGAGGTCCCACCCCAGCCCCTGCCTGAGGATGGGATACCCAGGAACTGTGGGGACCTCCAGTCTAACTAAGGCGCTCCCGGTGCCTGCTTGGACCTTGAGCTGCTCTTCTTCCCAGCAGGCGTCATCCTGATCGTGGGCCACGGCTCGGCACTGGACTCCTGCACCCGCCCGCTGCTCAGGCTGCAGCCCCGGGACTGTGCGGACTTCGCCCAGCTGGTGCGAAAGGTACGTGCCCGCCCTTCCTCTCCGGACCGCGGAGCCAGGCAGCCAAGGACGCAGGGTCATCCCAGGCCCTTCTCAGAATGAAAACCAACATCCTGACGCCCAGGATGCTGAGAGTGTGCCCGTGAGCTCTTATGCACAGAGCAGCCTTGGCAGGGGGCTGTGGGAGAGGCTGTCATCTTGATCATCAGCCTGGCAACTTTGGCCATTTGCTGCCAAGATAATATTTTTTAATTTAAAAAAAATAATAATAATAAGCCCTGGCTGGTTTGGCTCCGTGGATAGAGCGTCAGCCTGCGGACCGAAGGGTCCCCGGTTCGATTCCAGCCAAGGGCATATGCCTGGGTTTGGGGCTCTATCCCCAGTAGGGGGCACCCAGGAGGCAGCCGATCAATGATTCTCTCTCATCATTGATGTTTCTATTTCTCTTTCTCCCTTTCTCTCCGAAATCAATAAAGAAATATTTTTAAAATATTTTATTGATTTTTTTACAGAGAGGAAGGGAGATGGAGAGAGAGTTAGAAACATCAATGAGAGAGAAACATCAATCAGCTGCCTCCTACACACCTCCCACTGGGGATGTGCCTGCAACCAAGGTACATGCCCTTTAATCGAACCTGGGACCTTTCAGTCTGCAGGCCGACGCTCTATCCAATAAGCCAAGCTAGTTAGGGCAAGAAAAAAAAATTTTTTAATAAGACACAGGGCTTTTCTTTCTTTTTCTTTTTTTTTTCTTTTTCTTTCCCATCCCCCCTCCCCTCCCACCCACCCACCCCCCCCCAGAGAGGAAAGGAGAGGGAAAGAGAGCTAGAAACATCGATGAGAGAGAATCATCCATCAGCTGCCTCCTGCACACCTTCCACTGGGGATGTGCACGCAACCAAGGTACATGCCCTTGACCGGAATCGAACCCGGGACCTTCCAGTCCGCAGGCCGATGCTCTCTCCACTGAACCAAACCGGTTTTGGCTAAGACACAGGGCTTTTTAAACATCAGTCCACATGATAATTTCTCGCAACTCCGGGAGTTAAGCAGAAGGTCCAGTAAGAAGGACAGCCACTGGGCTGGCTTGCTCTGGGGACTCGGGAGGCAGAAAGAAGCCCCACTGCCTCTTGCCCAGGGGCCTTCCAGCCATGGGACACACAGAGCTTGCTGTAGCTGCCAGAGTGCTCGGGGCTGGCTGGGCTGTGCAAACAGCTCTGGAAAATTCAACCCGGTGACAGACGTATGGTGGATAATAGGTACTTGGACCAACTTGTGAGGCGTCACCAACAAGGCAAAGGTTGCTTTTATCCAGTTAGTGGGATGGGCAGACTCAGAAACTGAGACCCCAAAATCTTCTCAGGGTCAGATGTGCCTTCTGCCCTTGTCTTCGTATCAAATTGGCCCAGTAATTGACCAGTGGCCTTGAGACTGGAGTATAGTGTGTAGACAACCGCTGTGATAGGAGATGAGTCCTGGACATGATTCCGTCACTGAATTATCACGGCACCACCGGCCACGGCTTGTTTGTCCAGGTGTGGGCAGCAAGGTGCCGCCCGGCCCCGAGGGGCCTGGGGCTGCAGAGGAGTCCAACCCCATGGGCTCTGTGCCTGCACAAGTCACTGGGCTTCCCGAGCCCCTCCCTACCCTGCTCTCTCACCTGGAGAGCATCAAAGAGTTTCTGCACCTGAGACACCTGGTCCTCTGTGCCAGGGGTGCCCTCTCCCTGCCCCAGTTCCCCCTGGACAGAGTAGAAACTTGTCCAGGTTGCGTTTCCAGGTGTCTCCCAAGCATGGTATTTCCCAAGCATGACCCAGACATGTCTGAGCTTCCCAGTTCCAGGACCACCCGCTGACCGTTGTCCACATGCATGGCCTGAATCCCCTCGGGCCACATGGGACACGTCTGTATAGATTTTTCTCAGGTTCTCCTGGAGAAAAGTGTTGCTCTCGCTCCTGCAATCATCACTGTCCCCTCCGTGTGCTCCCGTGCCTCCCCCATGGACCGCAGCAACCTTCCCGCAGCCCCGGGTCTCCTGGGGTCCCGTCTCCACGCAGACAGCGCGCTGCACACACAGGCACCGGCGAGCATGGCGTGTTGATGCTGCTCCAAAAGCCATTCCTTTCGGTGACCGTATCCCCACCCACACCCCCGCCCTTGGCCTCCCTTCTGGAGATGCCGGCCTCGACTTTCCAAATTCCCATAACTCTCTTGGTTTTGTAAATACATTTTTATTGATTTCAGAGAGGAAGGGAGAAGGGGAGAGAGAGAGAGAAACATCAGTGATGAGAGAGACTCACTGATCGGCTGCCTCCTGCACACTCCCTCCTGGGGAGCGAGCCCATAGCCCAGACATGTGCCCTGACTGGGAATGGAACCGTGACTTCCTGGTTTATAGGTCAATGCTCAACCACTGAGCAACACTGGCCAGGCCTGTAACTTTCTTATGCTGATGATTTGATGTCCACCTCACTACCCACCCCACACCTCTCCCACCGCCCCCCAAAAAAAGCTGCTCTCAAGTGTCAGAAATTCATCAAGGGATTCTGCCCAACCCTGGGCCTTCTAGTCAGGGGCAGCAGGAAACAGACCCTCTGCTGCTCGCCCCTTCCCACCCCTCCCACTCTCCTCCAGGCTCTCTAAGCAGAAGAAGGGAATTATCCCTGAGTCAACACCAGCCTCCACTTAGATCCCCCACCACTCCCGTGTGGTGGAGTTTTGACCCAGGAATTTCTAGACACAAAAAGGGGAGACTAAGGAAAGGAAAGCAGGTAAGCACAAAGGCCTTCAAGTCAAAGATCTACCCCACTCATTCGTTTCATAGATGAAGGAATAGTCTCAAGTACCACTTGGTCATTTTCCCCCCTGAGTCTGAAAACTCCATGCCTGGACCTCTCTGTGATGCTCAATGGGAGGCTGTAAGCCAGTCTTCAAACGGCAGGCGGGGTTCTCAGCCTTGGCCCTGGCACCCTAGACACGTGGGCAGGATAACACTTTGTTTGGGGGTGTCCGGTGCATTGTGGGATGCTAGCAGCACCCCTGACCTCCACCCACCGGATAGCATCCTCAGTTGATAGCATCCCCATTTCCCATTGTCCTGGGCACCACACACACACACACACACACACACACACACACACACACACCAAGAACTGCTGTGTTAGGTGTCACGGGAGCAATGACAGTCTGGGCACCTCACGCCAGCCTCCGAGGCGCACCTGTCCGTTGGCTTCAAAAGGAGTCTAAGACTGATGGACCTGCTATAAAGTATTAATCAGTGCTGTGACTCTCCTCTAGATCCCTTCTCTGGGAATGTGCTTCTGCGAAGAAAACAAAGAGGAAGGAAAGTGGGCGTTGGTGGCCCCTCCTGTGAAGACACTGACCCACGGCTCCAACTCCGCGTTTAACTGGAGGAACTGGATCCTGGGCAACTGAGGGGCCACATTATGTCTGCACAGCTTCACCAGGAAGAGGCGGGACCCGGACGGAGGCTGTAAGACACTGTGATGGGCAGGTGTCTTAGTCCCGCCTACTGGGATTGGTGGAAGCACAAAGCGCACTTTTCGGTCCCAGCCAGCCTGCAGTGGCTTTCAGTTTGCTGCCACCCCCTGTGGGTCTGTGGCCCTGCCGGCTCAGCTGCCTGATGCCACTTTGTAACCTGTGTCTGCCATTTGGCTTGGAGAGCAATAAGAACTGTGACTCTAGCTGAAACCGGCTTGGCTCAGTAGATAGAGTGTCGGTCTGTGGACTGAAAGGTCCCAGGTTCGATTCTGGCCAAGGGCATGTATCTTGGTTGTGGGCACATCCACAGTAGGGGGTGTGCAAGAGGCAGCTGGTCGGTGTTTCTCTCTCATCAATGTTTCTAAATCTCTATCCCTCTCTCTTCCTCTCTGTAAAAAAATCAATAAAATATATTTTTAAAAATAAATAAAAAGAGGAGAACTGTGACTCTAATTTCCAGAGATTAAAGACCCACCATACACACTAAAGGTTATATTCATTTTATTTCATACTAGAGGCCCAGTGCACGAAGTTCATTCACTGGGGTGGGGGGACCCTCAGCCCAGCCTGTGCCCTCTCACAGTCGGGGACCTCTCACTCCTCACTGCCCACCTGCAGCAAAAGCAGAAGAGGCTACCACCACAGCCACTACGCTCACCAGGCAAGAGCCCCGCTTCTGACTGAGCAGTGCTCCCCCTGTGGGAGCGCACTGACCACCAGGGGGCAGCTCCTGCATTGAGCGTCTGCCCCCCAGTGATCAGTGCGTGTCATAGCAACTGGTCATTCTGCCAGTCATTCTGCCATTCGGTCAATTTGCATGTTAGGGTTTTATTATATAGGATGTTTCTATTTGCCAAGTTCCCAACTGTTTTTCTCTTTTCTAGTTCAGTCACTCTTTGGCTACGTGGAGCAGAAAGAGACAGAATATTCCATAAAAGGAGACACCAGACCAAAACCAGGAAACTGCTGCTTAGTGACCCCACCCCGGGTATTAGTTTCCTGTTGCTGCTGTAACAAGGCACTATCACAGAGCGGTAGAGATAACACAAATGTGAACACACACACACACACATGCACACACACGATTTATTCTGTGAGATCACAAATTCTACAACAGGTCAGCAGGAGGCACTGAGGGGGGGGGGATTCATTTCATTGCCTTTTCCAGCTTTTAGAGGCACCCCACCCCACATAGCACCTTCCTCCACCATCAAAGACGCTGGTGTCACATCTTCAAGCCTCTCTGGTCCCTCTGTCCACCGTCTCACAGCCTCTTGCTTCTGACCCTCCTGACTCCCTTTTGTAAGGTCTCTGGTGGTAACATGGGGTCCACCCAGAGCAGATAATCCAGGATCTTCTCCACATCTCAAGATCCTTAAGTCAATCCCATCTACGAAGGCCCCTCTGCCCTGAAAGGGAACTCATCCCAGGTCGGGGGATTGGGATGTGGACATCTTTCAGGACCACTCTTTAAAAAAAAAAAAAATTGTATTGCTTTTTAGAGAGAAAGGAAGGGAGAGAGAGAAATGAGAGAGGAACATCATCAATTGGATGCCTCTTGCACACAACCCCAGCATCTTCCCTCATCAGAAATGGAACCAGTCACCTCTCCTAGGTCAACATTCAACCACTGAGTCACACAGTCCAGGCTTCAGGGGGCACTCTTGAGCATATCATACCCCAGCATGTCGGAACTGCTATTATGAGAGCCCAGGTGTAAGAATTTGAGGCACCCCTCTCCTTGGTGTAGGCTGTTTTCAGCTTCTTTCTCTCTTTTGATCAAGTGTAGAAGGGAGGGGAGCTTTGAAAATGGGGGAGAGGGGGATGGGTCCTGCCCTAACTAACATGTAAGACAAACCAGACAGGGACCCACGGCAGTGAAATCTGCCCAGAGGGTAGGAGTGAAATGGTACTCTGGCTTAGAGAAGTTGGTTCAGGTGGTTGGTAGGGGTCTCACAGGGGTGTCTTCTCAGCCCAGCCCTGCAGAAGAAAAAGGGAAAGCCATTCAAGTGCTCAGAGTGGGACACAGTCATCCCTGGATGTGCTGCCCGCCTCAGGCCCTCTGCCTGCTCTCCTGGGTACCCTGGGCCAGACCGACCTCACTAGTCATCATGATGAATAAAAACTTGCAGGTCAAGCTAACTGGATTTGGGGTTGTTCACAGGTGTCTGGATTCACCCTTCCCCAGGGGAGAGGCTTTTGGGTCTCATACCCCTGGATAATACGAGAGACAGATCACGTCTTTTGCAAGGGACACGGAGAGGTGCTTGAATCTCCATCTCTAGGTCAAGTGTGCAAGAAACACCATTTTGTTCCTATTTTATAATTCTGGTTCTGAATAGACCCACCCCCCAATTCTGATGCAATGACAGAAAAGCCTAGTTTGGGCATTCTTGGCTTCTGGAATGACCCTCGTTGTAAGAACTGAGTCCCAGGAAATGTGCTGGGTAAGGGAAAAGATGGAAGTGATTAAGATTCCAACTTTATGAACTAATAAGAAACCAAATATTAAACAAAGAAAGAAGGATTTCTGACCACCATCCTCTTCCTTCTTTCCTGTCCCAGAACTGGTCCTTATGTTTACAAGTCTAGTCTGACTCCCCGCTGGTTGTCATCTGGAAATGGACGTCCTGTTTCCAGGGACTTCCACCTCCAACACCCATGGAATGAACACCTTGATTTCCTCACTTGTGGACCTAAAAGCACAAACCTGAAAAGGATTCTTGGGTTTTGACTTGGTGGATGTTAACGATATTAATACACCTTATGGCACAATGACTGGATGGAAGGAGGTGAAAATGGGCGGGGCAGCTGGCCTCAGGCTAGCAGCAAAGGAATCGAGGAGCCTAACTCGGTGCCTCTGATAGAGAACTGCTTAGGGCGCGGGGGCAGCGGGGGGGGGGGGGGGGGGGGCGCGGTGAGTGGGGTCCCGGGGGTGCGGGAAGCGGAGCCCTCCAGGGATGGACGGGGCGCGGGGAATGAGGGCCTGGGGCGGGGAGCGGGCGGCAGGCCGGGGAGGGCGGCGATGGGCCTGCCCGCCTGAGCTGTGGCCGCCGCGGGGCGGGCCAGGCGCTGCCTGGAGCTGCCGGGAGGACTGAGCAGGATGGCACGTGCCTGGCACACAGGCCGCCTGGACTGTGGTGTCCTCATCTCCAGTGCTTCAGGTGGACTAGGTAGTCTCCTGAGTTTCCTGCCAGGTCTCACTTCTGTAGTATTAAAAAGTAAATGTGTGTGTTCTCAGGGTATAATTACCATTAAAGCCATTTTTTGAACTCCAGTACCATGGACCTAACAAATGCCTCCTTGTAAGATGTTCTATAAATGTTTACCACCGTTAAAGACTGAGTAGCCGTATCGCTGTAATTTTGTTCTGAATGCAGTTTGCTTTTTCTGATACCGTAATTGCAGCAGATATAATTATTGAATATCCAGATAAACTCCCCAGTGCTATCAAGCCTGAACTCTCAGTTATACAATAAGATGAAGAGAATTCTGAGCTCTGTAGCTCTAGGAAGAGAAGCATTAGTTCAGAAGAAGCAAGTGGACTCTTAAGAACACATCTGACTCTCACAATGCAGTTAGGAAAACCGAAGGGAGGTATTTCTCGGAGCACAAGCCAAGGGAAGATTCCTCGGAGCGCAACCCAAGGGAAGATTTCTCGTAGTGCAAGCCAAGCAAAGCCCTCTGAGAACCAGCGCAAAAGAGGCTGGCAGCGGCAGAAATGGGGAACAACTTCAGTTTTAAGACTTTCTGTTGAAGGAATAATTAAAAAGGAAAAACTTAATTCCATTGATTTGGGAGTTCTGTAACATGAAGTTTTGTTTGTTTGTTTGTTTGTTTTTATATTTTATTGATTTTTTTACAGAGAGGAAGGGAGAGAGAGAGCTAGAAACATCGATGAGAGAGAAACATTGACCAGCTGCCTCTTGCACACCTCCTACCAGGAATGTGCCCACAACCAATGTACATGCCCTTGACTGGAATCGAACCTGGAGCCTTTCAGTCCGCAGACCGATGCTCTACCACTGAGCCAAACCGGTTTCAGCTAACATGAAGTTTTATGTTTGTAAAGTCTTGTAGTATATTAATCACCAGTTTGTAAGTATGACTCAAGATTCACTATATGAAAATAGATTGATTGCTCACTGATTCTTAAGGCCCATCACTATCAACTTTTTTTTCTTTCCTTATGGACAGCTGTAAAACCAAGAATTTTCCTGTTTTTCACCAAATTCTTATTAAAATTTACTCTAAAAGTCAAAGCGAAACTGAATTAAACCACAAGTTCTTTGTGATGGTGTTACACTGTGTCAGTTGTTTTCCAGAAGTTAGAATGGATTTATCCATCTCTATACCTTTGACTTTTATGTGATGTGACTTTGACTTTGACTTCTTTTGAAGTTCTCTTGTGTTCTGACAAACTGAAATAGCATTTTAGACCCACATGAATAAATAATTAAACCATATGTAACCAAAACAGTGTCAACTTGCTAATTATAAATCTACAATGCACACACCTCCCTGCCTTCTCCTTGGAGAACTTTAAATAATAGCAAATTACCTAAAGCAAAAATTACTTAATCCAAATGTAGCTCAAAGTAGATTTTTAAATCTAAGTTAAACTTTTCTGAGTGAAATTAATTATTTACAGTCTAGCAAACAGTGCTGTGTCCCACATTCTGTTCAGCAGCCTTCAGCTCAAACTTTAATTCTATTATGTTAACATTCTGATTTTTTTGTATCTTTTATAATCATGTCCGTTTCTGGTGTATTAATGACAATTATTCATAAAAATTTAAAAATGGAATATTTTGCATACGACCACCTTTTTTCTCCTGGGAAATTATTTTAAGGATTTAAGCAACATCTAAAAGCACAGCTTTGGAAGAATCATTTGTTTTGGCTGTTTTTTATTTCCTCAAACTTGAACTTTGTCTTACTCCTGGCCTTGTACTTAAAGTCTTAGAAGATGGCTTTGGTGGCAATAGTCTCATCCAGTGGGATATCCACAGAGTGTGTGTGACGGGTGATTGAAGTTATCTTTCATAAAAGACGATCTTTGCTTAGCAGGGCCATTTTGAGGACCTACAATCAGTGTGGAGCAGTTTTGTGTCTGGAGTAACTTCTGACTGGACCAACACCACTTTCTTAAATGTAATGAGTTTTGCAATTTTGACAGCAACCAGAGGGTCCTGCAAGAGAAAGACCTTTGTATGTTAGATTTCATAGTTTACATTTTTATCCTGAATAAACTTCTGTTCCCTATTAAAATAAAGCAAGTACTCCAGAGTGAAAAAAAAAGAAAAAAGAAATTTCGATCCTTGTACTGTTGATATTTTGCTCTGTTGACTAATAAGTTTGTGACCACTGTTCTAGGTGCTTTCCTAGTGTCTTGATGGAAAGGAGAGACAAAATGCACTCCATAGTCACTGTCCTGGCTCAGCCAGGAGTCCCCTCCACAGCCATCTCCTGTAGCGGTGCAGATGTATAGCAATTCATCCTAGGATGAGACATGCCGAAAACCAGGGCAAGGCAACCTGGGAACTCTTCGTTTAAAGAACTGGAAGCACAGGCGATTGCAACAACAAAGGAGAATGAAAAATTTATTTGCAATCGTAAACCATTTTTCACAAAACAACTAAATACGAAAGATTAGTAACAGATCGGTGTTAACTCCCCGAGCGCTAGGCGTTGGGTGGCACAGGCCCCTCACTCTGGAGCATCGGTTTGCCTCGGGTCATCATCTTCGAAACCCGCAGTTCCTGGGAAGGAAAGGGAAACATGAGTATTTGGTATGAACGCTTTTCTATTTTAAAATTCTTTATTTGCCGGGCTGGCGTGTTGGACAGGATGGCTGTCTGTGTGAGGCTGTCCTGTGCATCACAGAACATTTAGAAGCATCCCTGGCGTCCGCCCCAGAAGATGCCAGTAGCACTGCCCGCCACCCTGCCCAGCCCTCCACGTCTCTAGACTCTGCCAAATGTCCCAGAGGCCAAAACTGCTGAGCCAAGGCAGGGTCCTCCGGTCCAGGCTGTTTCAGGAACCTGAGGTCTCCGATACTATCTGGTCCTGATGTCATGACCCACTCTCTCCCAGCCCGGTTCTCGGATTCCTCTGCCTGAGTATTGCTCACGCCGGCCCCCTCCTCTTGCTTCCCCTACCTTAGGTTCCGGGTGGGGAAGGCCTTCCCAGGACAGTGTCAGAAGCTTCTAGATTAATGGTGCATTCAAACCCATTTAAAAAGGGGCTGGTCCCCACCTGGCCAGTGTGGCTCAGTGGTTGAGCATTCACCATGCACCAAGAGGCCACCGGTTTGATTCCCGTTCAGGGCACATGCAGGAGGTCAATAGTTATCTCTCACTGATGTTTCTATCTCTCTCTCCCTCCTAAGAATCTACTTACAAACATATTCTTTTTAATTATAAAAGGACTGGTTCCGAACACTGCCAGCTCCTACCCCTGTGCCTCAGCCCTGGTAAACCACGGGACAATACACAGCCAAGCTCTGCATTTCTTAGCGGGACTCTGCAGCCCGAGGCCTGCTCGCCTGGCAGAAACGGAGATTAGCAAAGGGCAGAGAGAGGGAGAGCGTCCGAGGGACCTGCTGTCCCTGACCCCGCGGGAGGCCTGCAGGAGCCCCTGGAGGGAGCAGCACCCCCGTGGGTCCCGCGTGAGCCACAGAAGGTGCTCAGAGACCCTCTCCCAGCCTGGCTGGGGGCGGGGGGAGGGAGGGGCCAAAGGGAAGAGAACCTCCCGGCCTGTCCAGCGTGTGTGACCCCCCGAGCTCAGGCTCACCCTGCTGGTCCATGTTGTCAAAGCGGAACTCCTCCCGGCCGAACTCGCCGCTCTCCTCCCGGAAGGTATCGGCGTCCTCCTCCCCGGGCCTCGCGTAATCGGCCTCCGCATCCGAGAGATCCGCCGGAGGCTGGGCCTCCTCCCCAGGCTCCCCCAGGACTGCAGGCGAAGACACGAAGGAAAACAGCGTCCAGCAGGGTGGCCGCTCCCTCCCCCGCTCGGGGCCCTCTCTCCCTCCTGCCGAGGACAGCACCCCGCTTCTCCCTCGGGGGGCCATGCCTCCCCAGTGGACATCACCCAGCCCCAGCCCAGGCCGGGCCAGCAGAGCATCCGGTCCCCGTCGCAGTGACCGCTCTGGGATGATGACTATGTCCCAAGGGTTCTGATGATCAGGCCGAGAAAGCAGCTAGCTCTCTGCCCCCCAGGGCTCTCGAGCTGATTGGGGGACAGTTTGATAAAGTCGCTGAGGATGCCTCTCCAAGGGGAAGAGAGCAGGGCCACCGCCTGGGAGAGGAGAGACCCGACAGCTACGGCCTGACCCAGCCACGCCCGGATGGCTGAGCGTGGACCTCCCAGGTGCAGTCACGAGACCTCCCAGCTTTGTGAACCAGCAGACCAGTGTTATTCCCCTGAGGCCACCTCGACCCGGCCTCTCAGCACTCTCAGTTCTGCAGCATCCCAGGCCTAAGCACTTCTCGGGAAGACCTGCTATGATGGACAAGACCCGACCCTTCTGCAGGGAAGGGCTTGTCCCCCCCCAACCCCCTCCTGCTGGCAGCTGGCTTTCCCGAGGCCACGCCCACAGGCAACCGTTGACCGAGGTGAGGGGATCAGTGTTCCAAGGAACCTGTTAGCTCAGGGCGTCCATGGAATCACCCAAGGTGCTGAGGGCCTGAGCCGTGGCTGGGCTCCATGCACTCAGTGCTGCTGATTCGGTGCTCAGAGGCCCGGGGCCCGGAGCCTCTCCCCAGTAACCCCATGCAGCCGGCTGTGCAGAGGCTGCTGCTCAGCCCACCGCACCCCACGCCCTCAGGGGCCGTACCCTCGGCCGCCAAGGGCTCCTCCTGTCCGGGCACATCCGCAGGCTGCGGCTCCTCGGCCAGGGTCGGTGTCCACAAGGCCAACTCGGTGATCTTGGTGGCTTTCCACTTTGGAAGGGCCGTTGTTAACGACTCCTCCTCCTCTTCCTCCTCCACTCTATCCTGTTGGAAGTTGGAAAACGTGAATTTGTGTAAACGGGGTGTGGGGTACTCGGAGGAAGGGGAGAGAGGGCAGGTGTGCCGTTGCACTTGAGCATTAGTATCACACAGTGGTCGGCAAAACCGCGGCTCGCGAGCCACATGCGGCTCTTTGGCCCCTTGAACGTGGCTCTTCCACAAAATACCACGTGCAGGCGCGCACGTACAGCGCGATTGGAACTTCGTGGCCCATGCGCAGAAGTCGGTTTTCGGCCTGTGCGAGTCTGTTTTGAAGAATTGGCATTAGAACCCTCAAGAAGCCAAAGGGTCACGTGTGGCTGGAGAGCCGCGGTTTGCCGACCACTGGCATAGCACGACTCAGAGAGCAGATCACTTGCCAGCATCCCAGGTGCGGTGTTTGCGGCTTGGAAGGCGCTGGGATGGGGAAAGGAAGGGGAGCGAGACCCTGTGCCTACCCTCTCCCTGCTGGCACCCGGAACGCCTGCGGGCTCACTCCCCAGCCCCCGGAGCAGGTGAGACGTGACCAGGCCGAAAGGCGCTTCTCTGTGGCTCAGCCACGTTTTCCTGCTCTGAGATCCTTCTATCTACACCGTAACGCTAACATCGCAGGAAGAAGAGGCCTCGCAGCCTGCTCAGACAGCCTTGCAGTGATGTCAAAGGGGATAGAGACTGCAGCTCTAGTTTCAAGGATTATGGAGGGAAAATAAAATCCCAGAGCAGCTACCTCCCATCACTCAGCCCACACCAGGAAAGCCACGGCGTGCCACGACCCCGCGCCACAAAGCACAAGCCTAACGCCAAGCCCACGTGCTTGCCTCTGTGACCAGCATCTATTTTTATTCCATCTCAGTTTTGTAAACGTTGCTCACCATGAACTACGCTGATGCCATGAGTCATGAAACGGTTGCAACGTGTACTTTAAGAAAAAACACATTGTTCCAGGACTTTTCTATCAACACTCCGGGGCTTTGCTGGCCACCTGGCGTGTGCGGCCACTACGCACCCTGCCGCTGTCATTCCAAACAGCCACAGGTGACAGGTATTGCGTGGCTGAGCTCCAAAAAGCCTTGGCTACAAAACAGGATGTGGAACCACGTGCACTGAGGGTGGGGACGTAAAAGGTGCAGCCACGATAGAAAACTTCCACAGCATTACTCTATGACCCAGCGAGGACACTCGGAGGAATACACCCAAAAGGACTGAACGCAGAGACTCAGGCAGATATGCAGAGACCAGTGTCTGCTGCAGCATTATCACTGTGGCCAAGAGGTAGACACAGCCCAAGTGTCCGTCAACAGAGTATTAGCCATAAAAAGGACGTTCTGACACCTGTGAGAACATGGCAAAACGTTGAAAACACTATACCAAGCGACAATCCAGACACAAAGGACAAATGTTGTATGATCCCAGTTATATAAAACATCTAGCACAGGCAAATTCATAGACAGAAGGTAAACCAGAAGTGACAACTTCAGGGTGGGAGGGGAGAAAGACACTGTTCAACAGAGACAGAGTTTGGAGATAAAGATAGTTTCGGAGATGGATGATAGTAATGGCTGCTTGACAGAGTGAATGGATTAAATGTCACTGGATTGCACACTTAAAAATGGTTAAAATGGCCGAAACCAGTTTGACTAGTGGATAGAGCGTAGGCCTGCGGACTGAAGGGTCCCGGGTTCGATTCCAGTCAAGGGCATGTATCTTGGTTGTGGGCACATCCCCAGTAAGGGATGTGCAAAAGGCAGCTGATTGATGACTCTCTCTCATTGATGTTTCTAACTCTCTCCCTTCCTCTCTGTAAAATATCAATAAAATATATATATATAATTTTTTAAATGGTTAAAATGGCCAATAGTGTATGTTACCACAATTAAAAAAAAAAAAAATCAAGCCGAAACCGGTTTGGCTCAATGGATAGAGCATCAACCTGCGGACTGAAAGGTCCCAGGTTCGATTCCGGTCAAGGGCATGTACCGTGGTTGCGGGCACATCCCCAGTAGGAGGTGTGCAAGAGGCAGCTAATCGATGATTCTCTCTCATCGATGTTTCTAACTCTCTATCTCTCTCTCCTCCTCTCTGTAAAAAATCAATAAAATATATTTTTTTAAAAAATCAAAATAGGCTCCACCAGGTTTGGTCCATGGCTGCAGATCACCATCCCTTCCCTAAGGGACTGCATTCCCCTCTGGGGGCCGGAGTGAAAACTGAGGCTTTTCTGTTTCATCACAGTCTGATTCTCACCCGAGCACAGCTGGGGCCATGGACCAAGGCCCGCTAGTCGTTCACAGACTTATTCCCGGAAGGAGATGGAGGGGGGCTTATATCAGTGTTTCCTCCCCTTAGATGCTACTGATGCCCTTTCAACTCGCTAATCATCACCCTGAAATACTGACTTGTTTCTCTTTTTATTACATTTATTGGGGTGGCATTGGCTAATAGGATCATAGAGGTTTCAGGTGCAGGTGTCTAATGTTATGAGATCCGTAAATTGCACCGTGTGCCCACCACCCAGAGTCATACCTTCTCTTGCCACCATGGATCAGGACCCCATCCCCCACTCAGAAAAAGCTAAGGACCATATGATTTCACTCAACAGTGTGGTGGTTGCCAGAGGAGAAGCGGGTGAAATCCTGACCTCTAATTTCACTTTTGTCCCAAGAGCCTAAAACTGAAAAATGCTTAGTAAGATGAGTGTGTGTGTTTATCACTTCACAGATTAAACGCCTGCTCCATCGCCAATAAGACCATGGCGGCTAGATGTGTTACTAGTGTCGGGACAGTGAGTTGCAGGTCCTTCGGGGGCCAGGTGAGAGGTGTCCGCCCACAGGGAGAGCAGAAGCAGGAAACAGTTGCTGTCGGTCGAACAACAAAGCCAGTCAAATGTTGCATTAAGTCCAGGGCTAGTGTGTGAGCGACACACAGGGACCGATGCCCTGAGTGGCAGAACCGCGTAGGAAGGTGACACGTCCCTGAGGGCTTGTGGTCACCATCTTCGCACTCAGACTGGACGTCCTGGGAACCAAGAAGACACGATGCTCAGGGGTGGTGGGGGCCTCATTTTTAGCAGCAAAACCAAGCATTTCAGCCATTTCATGGTTTATAATTAACTGGGGAAATGACCCGGCCAAGGGGGTCATTGAGATTCTGGTCACAGCAAAGAAGGTGAGCATCAACCCACAGACCTCAGGAAACACGGTGGCTATGGTGGGGTCACACAAAGGAAGTAGAACACCACAGGGGAAGGAACCAGGAGAAGAGGGGGGCTGAGGGCCTGCCTAGTGGGGTGAAATGGGTGAGCCTTCGGATTGTGAGGGTGTTGGGGGATGTCTGAGGTATTTTATTAAATTTCCTATTATCTACAGGCCTTAGCCAGCCAATCATCACAGGAATACACACACACACACACACACACACACACACACACCCACATACCCCTTCCCCCAACACACACACACATTTGCATGCCTAATAGTGACAAATTAGCTGGCTCATTTCAAAATGAACCATGGAATATCAATACTAATTAATATTAATATTAAGTATTAGAAAGGAACAAAAGAGAAAATTTTAAGTGGCATGAGTCATCCAAATATCCCCGAAGCACTGAGTTGTGGCACGATTTGGTGACATTGCCGTGACAGAGTTTGGTGGACCTTTCTGGGCCCCGGCTGCCCAGAGCCCTCTGGCTGGCAGCGGTCACTGTGCCCGGATCTCACTGAGTTCTGGCAACGCAGGTCCAGACTATCAGGGCCCGTGAAGAAGGAGGGGAAACGGGCAAGTCCGTGAGAGCTGGCACCACTCTCCTCTACTCCACTGAAGGCCATGGTCGGCAAACTTCAGCTCGCGAACCACATGCGGCTCTTTGGCCCCTTGAGTGTGGCTCTTCCACAAAATACCACGGCCTGGGTGAGTCTATTTTGAAGAAGTGCATTAGAAGAAGTTTAAGTTTAAAAAATGTGGCTCTCCAAAGAAATTTCAGTCGTCGTATTGTTGCTATTTGGCTCTGTTGACAAATGAGTTTGCCGACCACTGCTCTAGGGGCCGATGCTGTGGGCAGCTCTCTTGCCTACGAGTGCATTAGACAACAAACCCCTGGCCACTTACCACATCTGCGACCCGATACTCCCCGTGCTGCTCACATCCAATGTCAAACACATACTTCCCGGGGCCCATCGGCTACGAGCAAAGAGAAACCAAGAGGTACTTCACGCTTGAGAGTCAGCACCCAATAGAAAGTCCAAAATGCTTTAGAAATGCTATCCCCATAAACTCTACCTGCGTCATGCGATTTGGGGTAAGTCCAATATAGGTCAAAGAATGCGTTTCAGAACTAATGGCTCACAGAATTGCAAAGTACAGGGCCTATTTTGATTGCTTTTAAAAACTTAACTACTGCCCTAACCGGTGTGGCTCAGTGGATAGAGCATCAGCCTGCAGACTCAAGGGTCGCAGGTTCAATTCCGGTTAAAGGCATGTGCCTTGGTTGCGGGCACATCCTCATTAGGGGGTGTGCAGGAGGCAGCTGATTGATGTTTCTCTCTCATCGATGTTTCTAACTCTCTCTCTCTCTCTCCCTTCCTCTTTATAAAAAAAAAAAACGATAAAATATATACTTTTAAAAAACTTAACTACAGCCAAAACCGGTTTGGCTCAATGGTTAGAGCCTCGGCTTGGGGGAAAGGTCCTGGGTTCGATTCCGGTCAAGGGCATGTACCTTGGTTGCGGGCATATCCCCAATAGGGAGTGTGCAAGAGGCAGCTGATCGATGACTCTCTCTCATCGATGTTTTTAACTCTCTATCTCTCTCCCTTCTTCTCTGTACAAAAATCAATAAAATATATTATATTAAAAAAAAACTTAACTACATTTAATCCCTTTATACAAGTAATGCATTTATTACAAAAGTTTTACTAAGTCCGCAGCCACAGGCAAACTAGATAGAGATAGAATTACTAATAATATTTTGATGTAATCTCTGTAGCCTTGTTTCTCCTAGGTCAGAGGGATTTTGATTTAAAATCTGGTCATAATTACATATATCGACTGCTGCTCTATTTTTACTAGACACATGGCATGAGTGCCTTCCCAGGTGTACCGATATTCCTCCACAGCACCAGTTGTCAATCTGTATTTTATTTCACCGGAGCATTATAACCTATTTTCACTATTAGTATTCACTATTGCCAATATTTGGTCTGCTGACACGTTTCGTGGACAAAGACTGCCAGTAAACATATTCCGGGTTAAATCATTGTGTACACTTTGGAGAGTTCCCTCGGGGTAAAGTTTCAGAAATAACATTTCTGAACAAAAGTATGCACAGTATATATACACATGAATGAGGATCCCACAGAAGCAAGTAGGAGCCTCTTTGTCCTCAAACCCTTGTGTTTTTTTCTGGACCTTAACATTTCGCTCTATCTTTACACTTTTAAATATATAAACAAATCATTGTAAGTCATATCTTTTAAGTTATTTAGTAAAATTGAATTTTTTCAATATTTTGACCGTTTAAATCACATTGATTGATTGTTTTATATACTAACTGTTGCACATGTCCTAACCCCATTCATCATATAAATCTTAGTAGTAAATTTCCTTTCTAGTATTTTCTAATCTATAAAGGGATTGTTTTTATTTGGCAAAATCTCCTGGCTTTTTGTTTAGGAAGTTGTCCTCGTTTTAAAGTTAATAACCTGTTTTTCTCGCAGTGATTTTGTTTATATTTAAATCTTCATTTCTTCCAGAAAGCGTCTTTATCTATAAGCTGGAGGACAAACTCTGATTTCCTTTTTCTCCCAAAGGGTTCCCAGCACCATTTCTTGACTTCTCCCGTCATTTCTTGAGCAATTTGAAATGACATCCTGATCGAGCGCTACCCTGGGACACATCCTTGCATCCGTCACTTGACTTGCTGCTTCTCAGATCTACGTGTCTCCATCCTGATGAATTAACTCCACAAGAGCAATGCTGGAAACCCATGGGCAGGATAGTGTTTAGGTATGAGGGGAACGCGCTGTTTTACAAAGACTAATGGGAGAATCTGAAATTAGGGCTTGATCTTTTGTAAATGAAAACTGAGTTTAAGAGAGTCTGAGGTTACTTCATTGGATCAGTTAAGTAATCCCAATGTTAACATCTAACCGCTTTCTTTGCTCAGCAAACTCTTTCTTCAGGGACAGCATCAGTTCAACCCTGCTCAGAGCCTCAGGAATGCCAGGCTGGCAGGTTCTGAGTCCCTCGGTTTCTCTGCACCCCACTAGGGCTCGGACAGAAGGGCGAGCTGAGCCACAAAGTCCTGCCCACGGAGATGGCCGGAGTGGCTATTGCAACCTGGAGGCCTCAGGCCCAAGGTCTGGTGCTCCAGGCAGTTCTCCGGTCCCACAACCACCAGGTGAGGGGGGCTCATGGTCTTTCCCCCCAGCTCCGGCCCTGCACCCCACCCCAGGGGAGAGAAAGTCAGAACCCCCACACGCTCAAGCGCAGAAAACATCCAGTCGTTCCCGACAAACGAGGATCTCACATCTGATTCCCCCATGAGCACACACAAGGGGGTAGCATGACCCGTGTTATAGGGACGTGCCTGGCCACGGCTGGAAGAGACTGCGATTTACTAGGATGCAGAGAAACTGGCCGGCCCCCCGCCCCCAACTCTGCCCTCTGTGGGTTATCAGGATGCTCGGAGACGGGCACAGCTGTCCTGTTTCCCATATTTGGAGGGATGGAGGGTTTCCCTGGGCTTCCAAGATTTTCCGGGCGGACACAGGGGATACCCAGGCTGGGGAGAAGGGTACTGCGTTATTTCATGGGCAAACATCACTTCCTGCGGACTTACGTTTTTGTTCAAGTACTTGCCCTGGTACCTGTGGTTCAGGTGAATGAGCTCGGCCGCGCCCTCCTGCTGTCCGTTCACCCAGGTCCCCACGTACTTGCTGCCGGTCTCCGCATACAGATAGGTGCCCTGCCCGTGCCTGGGGGCGACAGGGGCACACAGCCTGGTGATCCGAAGCATGAGAACCCTCCCAGGTGTGTGGGCAGGCCATTCACCGAGGGCTGAAACAGGGTCATGGCCATCGAATCCTATACCTGCCCCAGCAGAGCATGGCTCCTGCTCCCTGTGCCCACGCATGGGGCGGGCATCACCTGCTGGACAGCAGGGGCCTGCCTGCAGGTCAGCTGGCTCTCACGTGAAGAGGCAGTGCTCCTGGGAGCCGAGGCTCAGTCCCCAGAAGGTCCTTGCTCTGTGTCCTCACCCCCCATGGCCCTGGGGTGCAGGATTCATGTGCTCTCCCCCACGGGTCTGCACCTGCATCGTCCTGCTGCCTCACCTGAGAGCCTGGCAGGGTTTGGCATGTGAATTTATGTCATGATTCTGTTTCTTAATAAGACATTGTTGCCCTGACCGGTTTGGCTCAGTGGATAGAGCGTCGGCCTGTGGGACCCAAGGGTCCCAGGTTTGATTCCAGTCAAGGGCATGGCCCTTGGTTGCAGGCACATCCTCAGTAGGGGGTGTGCAGGAGGCAGCTGATGTTTCTCTCTTAGCGATGTTTCCAACTCTCTGTCCCTCTCCCTTCCTCTCTGTAAAAAATCAATTTAAAAAAATATGTGTATATATATATATATATATATATATATATATATATATATATATATATATATAAAGACATCGCCATGTTCTCATTACATGAATTATCTACCAGACGAGAGAGGGAAGCGAACCTCTGGTGGGCGACCCACTCTCCGGTGTAGGTGTCGCCATTGACATAGTAGTAGACGCCATGGCCGTGCCTCAGGTCATCCACCCACTCTCCTGCAAGACACAACACAAAAGCACGCCCTGGTGAGAGGGAGCCCGCCCTTGGCCCCTTCCCCGCTGTCTCTTTCCGCTCCGACGCCCCCCCCGCCCCTGCCTCCCGGCCGGATGGAACAGAGTAGAAAGCTGGCTGAGGGGGCTGAGTCAGGGGTAACTGAGCATGGGGTTGGGAACGTGTATGGATGGGGCCACAGTCACGTGTGGGTGGCCAGCAGCACGGCGAGGGTTCAAACCAGGGCCCGTCTGCCCTGCTGCCAGCGGCGCGGGCACCACACTGCTCTGCCTTGTGTGCGGTTAAGGACCCAGAGACCAAGGCAAGGCCCCCTCCCTTCCCCGCCCCACCCTCTGGCTCCTAAGTGGTTATGATATCACACACATACACGTACGTGGTGACCCAGCCCCCATTTACTGAGGGCTCCCCATCCCTCCAGCATGATTCTGAGGGTTCCACGTGTGGTAATTCCCTGCCAATGAGAAAGCCAAGGCAGGGAGCGATGGGGTCCTCTGTACGAGGTCACACCTTGTTTTTGGGGTCACAAGTCTTTGGGGAAATCTGATGAAACTAGAGAATGTCTTCCCAGAAAAGAAGCCCAGAGCACAGACTTCTGCATACAGCTCTGAAGGCGCCTGCCCACTCCCCACTCGTCTCTCTTCCGAGCGTGGGAACTTCCTTTATCCCCTGCTGGGATTAGACGAAAACTATAGGTGCCCCCAGATGACCATGGTGCCGGGGCAGCAGTGGGGTTCTTGGGAATAAGAGAACCAGAATCTGCCGAAGCCAGTTTGGCTCAATGGATAGAGCGTCGACTTGGGGACTAAAGGGACCCGGGTTCGATTCCGGTCAAGGGCATGTGCCTTGGTTACGGGCACATCCCCAGTGGGGGATGTGCAAGAGGCAGCTGATCGATGACTCTCTCTCATCGATGTTTCTAGCTCTCTGTCTCTCTCCCTTCCTCTCTGTACAAAATCAATAAAATATATTTAAAAAAAAAAAAAAAAAAAAAGAGAGAGAGAGAGAATCAGAATCTTCCTAAGACATAACACTGGAGACTATGACGGAAATAAGAACTCCAGGTTAGCCCAGCCGGTGTGGCTCCGTGGTTGACCGTTGACCTATAAACCAGGAGATCAGGGTTCAATTCCTGGTCAGGACACATGCCCAGGTTGTGGGCTCCATCCCCAGTAGGGGGCATGCAGGAGGCGGCTGGTGAATGATTCTCTCTCATCAGTGTTGTTTCTATCTCTCTCTCTCCCTCTCCTTTCCTCTCTGAAATCAATAAATAAATATATATATATATATATATATATATATATATATATATTTTTTTTTTTTTTTTTTAAGAACACTAGTTTAACAAGGCAAAATGCCTCTCTGATAAGAAGGCACTACCAGGCCTAAACAAGCCGTGTATTCTTCAAACAGACGAAGGCTACAGAGCGCCGAACGTCCTGGGTGCGGCCCACTCCCCAGCGTCTGTGCTTGCCCCGCAGCCTCCCTGGCATCTGCTCCCGGGACCCAGGCTCACAGCGGAGAATGTGCTGGTCCCCGGGGACCGTCACACGTCTCATAAGGCTTTCCGGTGTCTGCATCAGCCCTGGAGACATAGGAACACTCTGTGTTTGTTGAGTGACTGACTAACGCCAAGAACTTTAAACGTCCTCCTTCTTCCCAGCATTCCCAGAAGGGTTCAATCCCAAACGCAGACCTCTGCAGCCCAAAAAGCTGCTTTGCCAGAGCAGGTTACCTTCGTATTTTGATCCATCTGGGTATATGAAGGTGCCTTGACCGTGTTTTTTGTTTTTCATGTACTCTCCGATGTACCGAGCACCATTTTTAAACTTGTAGACCCCCTGGAACACATGGGTTAGGATTTGCATCATTCCCAGGTTAAATACTCACTAACAGAGCCTTACATAGAGAAAACGACCCACGCGCGCCACCGATGCCGACCTGGCCGTGTCTTTTCCCGTGTTCGTAGCTCCCCTCGTAGGTGTCCCCGTTGGGCAACCTGGCTCGCCCGTGGCCGTGCCTTTCACCTGCGTCGTTCCGATCCCCTTCGTATTCCTGGCAACGGCAAAGAAGTCAGCGCAATGGCAGCTGCCACTGTTTGAGCGCCAGCCGTGTGCTAAGCATTTTCTAAATAGCATCCCACGGAACCCTCCCCGTCCTCAGGGAGGTAGCTAACCACACCTGGGCACTAAAAAAAAGTTACACATCTGCCTGGCTGTTGGCTCAGTGGATAGAGAGAGCGTCGGCCTGCAGACTGAAAGGTCCCGAGTTTGATTCCGGCCAAGGGCACAGGCCAGTGTTGCAGACTCGATCCCGGTAGGGGGCGTGCAGGAGGCAGCCTATCAATGATTCCCTCTCATCGTTGATGTTTCTCTCTCTCTCTCTCTCCCTCCTCCTTCTTCTCTGAAATCAACTTTAAAAAAAAAAAAAAAAAAAAAGAAGTTACAAATCCAGTGGGGCCATTTGAGGAGGGAAACTAGAAAGTTGCAGGGGGAAGGTGTTGTAGGTTGGGTTCCCTCAGAAGCAGACCCTGAGCCAGCAGATCTTTTTTTTAAATATATTTTATTGAGTTTTTACAGAGAGAAAGGGAGAGGGATAGAGAGATAGAAACATCGATGAGAGAGAGAGACATCGATCAGCTGCCCCCTGCACACACCCCCCACTGGGAATGTGCCCGCAACCAATGTACATGCCTTTGACCGGAATCGAACCTGGGACCTTTCAATCTGCAGGCAGATGCTCTATCCACTGAGCCACACCGGTTTCGGCACAAGTGGATCTTTTTAAGTGCTCCAGGGAGAAACCAGGAAGAGAGCGGGGTGACAAATATGGCTGAGGGGGCCACGAAGCACGGGGATTGTCCAGGATGCCCCGGACTCAGCCTCATTGCACAGGGGATTCTGGAGGGCAAATCACTGCAGCTCCTGGGTTTCAGCACCAGCCGCTGGCTGTCTTCGGTTGGGCTCCCTGGCCCTTCTGGCTTCCCCTATTGGCCAGGCAGCTCCTTTGCATGCAGCAAAGCAGGTAGGAGCTGGGGATGGGGGAACGAAGCTAGTTAAAAGGCGTGGGTAGCCCCACAAGAGGGGCTAGGCTTTTTGGTTAACTGGAAACTGTTGCAACCCTGTACCCTGTGCACACACAGGGGTTATGGCTAGGAAATGGCCTCCCTCTGGCTTCAGAGAGGTTACTCTCCCAACAACATATGCTCACACAGAGCCCCACTCACCTCCCTGTGTGTGCCTGCCTTGCCTCCTCTCTATCGCCTAAATCAGGGAGCCATTCCAATGGCCTGGGTCAGTCCCCAGAAGTGAAGAAAGCACAGTTGATTCTAGACCTAAGTGGTGAGATCTCCAGGAAACCTTAGCTGAGCCAGAGACCTGAAGGCTGCCAGGCTCTCGCCATCCACTCCAATCCTGAGGAGCCATGCCCCAGGGCGGAAACACTTAGTCAACAATAGACTGGGCCATCCAAGAAAACTGCCTGGATGGAAGGTAATGGCAGGGGGGGTGGGGGTGCTTGGGGCCTTAGACTCAGGAATCTTTGCCTTTAACCGGAAGAGGGCGGGGGGGGGGGGGGGGGGGAGGACAGAGCGAGAAGGGATGTGGCCAGCAGACGTCATGACGTTTCACCTTTCACCACCGACTTCCAAGCCGCGGCGCCCACTGCGGCCCGCGTGCTCTTCGGCCCTCGCTGGGCCTCGGGGTGCAGGGGGCGGGAGGGCGGCCTGTAACTGGTCCCTATTATGCAAAGCCGGCCTGACCTGGCCTCCCGGGGTCCCGCCTGCCACCGCGCACCCCGGGAAGCCCCTCCCTCCGCCGGAGCGCTCACCCCAAGATCAGTTTCTCCCTCCTCCTCCAACTCCTCCGAGCCCAGGTCCGACATGGCCTCGCCTCAACCTAGATGCCCGCCGCCGCCGGCGCCCCTCTCTAGTCAGTAAGTACCAGCCACCCCCGCGTCCTCCGTCGCCATGGAGACGCGTCCAGCCCCGCCTCCCGCCGGGAGCGGGCGGAGGGATGCGAAGGCGCTGGGAGGAGCCACCCGCGGGTGCTGTCATAGCAACGGGGCACCTCGGCCAATCGCTGCCCGGGACGATGGGGAGGCGGGGCCTGGAGCGGACTTGATACCCGCCCGCTGTCTAACCCTCTGCCACGTGGCTGACCCCAGGGACCCCTCTTTCCGGGCTGCTGGGTGATGCTGCAACGCGGAGCCCCCCTGGAATCAGGCCCCTAAGGAGAAGGGCTGCAGGAGGCGCTTTGGGCCCCCTCTAGAGAGGGCTTCCCCCTGCCGGGTGTGGCACTGGCCCTTCGGACTCCGCTCCTCGGTTTCTGCGGACTTGTCCGCCCCACCCCACCCTCCTGGGCTCGTCCCGCCCTGCGCTGTTGGCGATCCGCAGAGATGTGTCCTCTGAGATCTTCCTTCTTGTTTGTAAACATCCCCTGACGCGGAGGCAGCGCTGACCTCTGAGCAGATGCGCTCGCCCGGACTTCCTGCACTTCCACTCCTCTTCCCGGCACAGGACAGTCTCCTCCAGACATCCGACACCGCCCCTCTACATCCCTTTCCCAATTCCTCCGTCATCACCGGATCCAGGCCTTTTACTCACCCTGTAACCTCTGGCGGTAGCCTCCAGCCTCTGGCCCGCTCAGCCACCCGCACTCCTCCTCAGCTCAGAAACCCAGATGTGGACCAGTCTCACACCCTGGAATTCAGTGTCTCCATGTTCAAGGCCCAAGCCATCTTCTTAGCTTCATGGCCCACCACCCCTTCCCATATGTTATCATATGTTACCTGCTTCACACAAAACCAAACCACTGGCAGTCCCCCAGATACACCCTCACTGCCCACTTCTATGCCTTTGCCTGTGCCACACCCTCTCCCGGAAATGCCTTCCTTCCCCCAGCCTATCTATTAACTATCGATAGCATAGCCATTCAACAAAGACTAAGGGGCCACTTCCCCCGCCCCCAAGTCTCCAAATTCATAAGGGCACCCCTCAGGGAGAGAGGAGGTATGGGACTTGGAGAAAGAGGAAGGACTTCAACTCTATGACCTGTCCATATTCCATCCATCAGCTATTTTAAAGGTCTGAGTGTGACAAAATGTAATTTTCTCTGTGATGTGTGCATTCATATATATATATATATATATATATATATATATATATATATAACATATTTCTCTGTATTTTAATTTTTTGCTTTAAATGTGTGAAAACTCCTTCCTGCAGCTTCTATAGATATTTCTAGATGTACTTTCTCTCTCTCTCTCAACTCCCAGACATGCCGCTTTTGGCGGGACAGTCCCGATTTTTAACAATTTGTCCGGCGTCCCGCAGCATTTTTAAAAAGTCCCTATTTTTGGAAAGAATCTTTCCAAACTTTTTTTCACCTTACCATAGTACCTCAAATAATCTCTATCACACACACAAGACAAGTTCTGTGTCCTGTAATAGTCATCTGTGTGACTATCTGGTTTCTGGATACTCAGAAGCCATGCCACCCTTATATTTCTCCCCATGTGCCTAGAAAAGTGGTTTCACATTGTAGATGCTCAATCAAGCCAGTGAAATATGGTCAAGGTGGGGGGTTTTTTTATTTGTTTTTATTGATTTCAGAGAGAGTGAGGGGAAGGAAGAGAGGGATAGAAACATCAATGATGAAAGAGAATCATTGATCAGCTGCCTCCTACGCACACCCCTACTGGGAACTGAGCCCGAAACCTGGGCATGTGCCCTGATAGGATATCGAACCTCCACACACACGTTTATTACAACTGAGCATGTCATTAAAATAAAAACATCCAACCTATTTTAAGTGTCAGAAATCTGGAATGTTAGTTTTTTGCTAATAAAAATAATTGTCAGAAATTTAACTTTCACATTTGCTCTAACAATGACGGTAACTGCTAAGTCCTGACTGTGCTGGTATGTTTTAAGAGTTTCATATGAATTATCTCACTAAATCCTCATGGTCATTTCCCCATTGTACAGCTAAGAAAAGGCAACCTCAAAGAAATGAAATTACCGCTCAAGATTATTCAGCTAGTGGGACCCAAACCAAGTATTCTGACTTAAGAGCCATTACTGTCAATCACTATCCTCTACTGCCTCCCAGACCTCCGATTTACGTGAATCACTCTGATTTTCTGGGAGTGGCCTTAAACCACTTAGGAAGTGGAGAAGCACGGGCTCAATAAGTCTTAGATAGAAAAAAAACAAAAAACAAAAAACCAGAAAGTGGCTTGAGCAAACCCTGTTCTAGGTAATATCATTAGCAACTGGGTGCCTAGCCATAGTGCAAGGGAATCCTAAAATTTACCATTTGATTTATGTCCCATGCATGCAAACTGTTCAGTTTCTCCCTCCTCCCCCCCCAAAATAAATAAATAAATAAATAAATAAATAAATAAATAAATAAATAAATAAATAAAAATCTTTCAATACAGTAGTTTCACTACACTCCAGGTTTAGCAATTGTCCAAATAAGGCAAGATGGGATAAACATCAGAACCGCCTCTCAGCTCCCAGCAGCAGCCACTGGACAAAACCCTAACTGCTCCTTTCAGAAGAGGCTGCCCCCAGCGCAGGTCAGAGCCCCACCTGTTCTCTTCCGTGGAGCCTGGCAAGTCCTAGGAAGAGCAGTTAGGTTGATTCCTGGTACCCCACACACCCCAAGCCCCTAGCCCCTGGGTGTCTCAGAAGTGCTTGGTGATCACAGCAGCAGCTCCTCCCAATTCTGAAGGCCCTCCAAAGGCGCTTAACTCGTCTTCCTCCTTTCTAACGGGGAAAGCGAGGCACACGGGGAAGGGCATTCCTTTCTACCTCTCACAAACCTTGGCAGGGAGACGCTTCCCATAACCCACCAGCTAACTCACCAGCAGGGGCTTCCCATAATCCACTGGGAGAGGTCTCCCAGCCAATTTTTCCCATCATTCACCAGGACGGGCTTCCCGTCATCCCCCAGGAGGGATTTCCCATCATGCCCAGCAGGACACGGGCACAGGTTCTTGGTGGAGAAGGGCAGGTGCCGGCAGCAGGGCCTCAGGTGAGTGGAGGGGAAGCTGCCTGCGGGTCCTCCTTGGTGCTCCCTCTCCCGGGTGAGGTGAGAAGTTATCTTCCCGCCTTTCTCACAAATAAACGAGAGACAGACCTCTCTCAACCAAGTCCCCACCAAGTCAAACCTCTCCACCCAGACCTTCCGCATGGCAGTGCCCAGGGAGGGATCCTGTCCGCGAAGCCCTCCGGGGGTCCCCTTCCATCGGCCACATCTTTATGACCCACCTCCAGGCCAGATCCGGCAGGGCAGCTTGGCGGTTGCCATGATAACGGGCTATGCCTTTCTTCTGAGCTGCCCTGGACAACACAGAGAATAGGCCTTAGGAACGGAGGGGAACCAGAAGAATGCAAACAGGATGTTTTGTTTTTTTATTTAAGCGCCTAGCCACCGTACAGATAAAAAGCGAGGACTTTAAACAAAATGAATTCAGGCCCCTCTTAGCTATGGAAATAGGCGGCTATTAAAATGTTTGTATTGCAAGGTTAGCTATTATGTACATGCACTCACATAAACATACACATAGTGATATAGGTATGTGTGTGTATATTAAGGTGGCCAGACGTCCCGCTTTGGGCGGGACTGTCCCGCCCAAAGCGGGACGTCTGGCCACCTTAGTGTGTGTGTGTGTGTGTGTGTGTGTGTGTGTGTGTGTGTGTGTGTATTATAGATAGATAGATATAGCTACAGATATCAAAAGGACAGAAATTGCAACTTCTTTTTTAAAAATAGTTCTTATGGCTATTAGTGAGTAGGCGTCAGCCCCAGGGTTGTAATCCTAGCTGTTTGCTTCTTTCTGAAGCCAATTCACCCATCTGTAACATGGAGACAACATGAACTGCCCCCTGGGGCTGTCGCAAGGTCTAATTAAGATGTTTACAATGATCTTAGCACAGTGCCCAGCTTTCAGTAAAGCACTCAGTGGATGTCAGCTATTATTTTACTGATTATACTGTTGTCTCTCATAGAGTGGGCTAAGCTAAGCACCTTGTGTCTATCAATAGGTCTTTGGGGAACTTTGGACTCATTTTCAATCATTATTTCTTTCTGACCAGGATCAAACTGCTAAAGATGGTTCCATCAATAACTGTTAGTGGCCACCTGAAGTTAGTCTGTGATGAACAGATTATGCTCAATGCATACGCATCAGCACTAATATACAGGAGGGTGGAAAGAGACCAAAGTTTCTAAAAAAATACATTAACGTGCAGATTCTTAACTGTTGTAAGTGTTTGAGGTTCTGTCTCTTGTAAAAATAGTAACCAACAAGGAGGAAATAAACAGATACAGCCATACCTTAAGATATTGAAGATACTGTCATCAAGAGAGGAAAACAAATTCTTTTCCGCCCAGAAAGCAGGATTATTCAGCAATGCCCCACAACCAGCGGGCAGCCGGGCCAGTAGAGTCAGCCAGGGTGGAGATGAGCTGGCAGGAAATCCCACAGATCAGAAAGTCGTGTTGGGCAGCAACTCCAGGGTAGTGATTCATCTCTGCTCCCCTCCCCCACCACACAGCACAGGGCCAGCATATAGTAAGTGCTCAATCAACATATGCCTCTCACATCAAATGTCAGATCTATTCTGCCACACAGCTGTACTTTATGCAACACGTGGGAAAGGAGAAGAAAAAAGCAAAGTACATCAATGTTTAACTCTTTATTATCTTATTTTTTTTATTCTTCTTAAACCAGATTCCATTTTCCAGGGACTCTCTTAATACATCAGTTAAATAACTACAGCAGGATGTGCTGTGTCCCTAGGTCATAAGGTCATATGTGGGGTTGGAAGGGGTTAGGAGGTTAGGAGGAAATGAGGAAAAAAATTTCAGACCCGTTTGTGGCAAATTCTGTTAAAAAAAAAAAAAAATTAGCCAAACTGTGATACCTTGTGGCTACATGTTAGTTCCTCATTCTAAAACGGATGTCACTCTTCCCTCCTAGTGGATATGGAAGGTTGGGTCTGCTGTTGATATTATAGGTGGCCTTGCTCTGGCCGGCGGTGGTGGGAGACCCCATGGTAGAAGAGGCTGCACCTTCCAGGGCCTATGGATGGGTCAGGGAAGGGACAGGGGAGGAGGCTGCAAGCTGAGTGACATGTACGCTCTTCTCTCAGAATAAGGCCCCTACCCAACCTGCAGGTGAGAGGGCAGGGCGGGGTGAGGGGGCAGGCGGGGCGAGAGGGCAGGTGGGGTGAGAATGCAGGTGGGGGCGGGTCCAGCTCCAGGTAACTGGACCCTAGGTCTAACCCAACCAATCAGGTCAGCCAAGGTAGCAGCACCACCCTCCCTATAAAACCCATTGATATGTTAAGTTCTTTCTCTTTCTCGCCCATGCCCTCGTTGGTGTAGGTGAGACTGGGCTCGGACTAGTCCGAAATAAATACAGACTCTCTGCAATTGCATCGGATTCGGCTCCCTGGTAGTCTTTGGGGTTTATGACACTTGGGCACAACAGCAGGAACATGGTGAGGATCAAATAAGATAATGCGGGTAAAAAGGCTCTGGAAAAACCGGAGCTCTAAAACTGCAATGGGTATGTTTAACGCGGGTTTTTAGGTCCTTGATTATATAATATTTGATGCCTACAGAAGAACACAGGTTCACTTATGTCAGTAATGTAGCAAAATAATGCAGTGGAACATCTGTGCACTCCCCCAAATAAAGGAATGAATAAACAGCATCATTGTGAACATCTGAGGGCAGAGATCCCTGTCCGCATCTCACATCCAGCTCTGGAATCCAGTCTTATCGATTGGAGAATTATGGGCCCACTGGGGAGGAGCATTAAAACTAAACATATGCCTTTGCCTCCTAGAATGGCCCAGCCCCACTCCCTCCACCAGAGTGATCCCGGCCGCTCCCTCGCCTGCTGTAACTTCTTCTTTGCTAATGGGGTGGGCAGAACAGCTCTCTTGGTGGCTTTATTCTGTATTCCTCGGTCATTTGTGAGGATAAGCCCTTTCCCCCACAGGCTCATTGCTCATCTCCGTGTACTGTTGTCAGTGATTTAGATCATTGTCCTGCAGGATGCCCTCACCTGTCTGCGTGGTGGTTCCTTCTTTCTGAAATGTGATCCCCCTGTTTCTCTACCTGGTAAACAGTCCTTCAACATCACTGCCTTCCCCAGATGTAACCTCCTTAAGGACACCTTTCCTCATTGCCTCAAGCCCCTTCCAACCACCACTGTGCTGTGCTCTGTCACTCTCCCTGCACAGCTGTGACATGTTTCCAGGCCAGCCCCCCAAGTTTCCCCAGGACCTTGACTCCCCACCCCCCACCCTCAGGCTAGCACAGAGCCTGACATAGTCTAGGCTCAGATGGTTAAAATTACTATATGCCGTTGGCAAATCGGGAAAATACAGTAAAAGATAAAGAAGAACGTGATGATGATCAATAGCCTCACCTCCCAGAGATGGCCACTGCTGGCCTTCTGGTGTGAATCCATCTGAACATTTTAAATGCATACCTCTTTGCATTTCCTTTCATTTATTTGCCATGACTTGGACCATTATGTGGTGAAGATGTCAACACTTCTTCAAAAGTCTTTTAAAAGACTAAAGTAATACTTAACTCTAAGGATAATTGTTGACTCAATCAGGATTCTACGAAAGAATGAATGGACATGTTGACTACAAGTGTGAAGGAAGTAGGGGTGGTACTTAAGCACATTGTGCTCCATTACTTTATTAAGAAAAAACTGTTTCAGGTGTCTCTTCTGGGGATCTAACTCCAGGGCCATCACCAAAAGCCCTTTGTCAGCCCTTGTGTGTATGTCTTTCTCTCCTTCCCAGGAGGATCTGGCTTCTAGGCCAAACCTCTGGGCAGTTATGGACCAAGGACAGTGGTCAGGGTTACTGCATGAATCATTTCCCCCGCCCCCTTCTACCAAGGCGAGAGGCAGGCAGAGTTAAACCAGGCCAGCGGTGTTGGGTGTCCTAGGACTGGCCCTGTGCCACCTGCACACTGAGGTCTGGCACTGAGAAGGGCCGGGCCAGGATCCACTCTGGGCCACGATAGGGCCCTGGCAACTGCCTCTGGGCATAGCTGGAGCACGTGGTCTTAGTGTTGTTTATTTAGGGCACTGGGTACAGGGTCTCCCTGCAGGGGCCCTAAAAGTGTCCTGTTGAACAAGAATGGAAATGTAAAAATATGCATTTATTAAATAAGCAAGATCAGTTAGGAGAAAGTAATCTCACTTCACTGGTTCATTCCTTGGGTTAGCTCCCTTAGTACAGTCAAAAGTTTGTTTGGTTTATAAAAATTACAGTAAACAATAAATGCATAGTTTTTTTCTAAAAGAGTTTTAAAATCATTGACACCAGAAAATGAATAGCATGTTAAATAAGGATGGAGGGGAGGGAGAGGATTTTTAGGTCCTGTGGCTTGAGGTTCTCTGTAGTCTTTCCTAATTATATTGTGAACTCCGAGAATGGAGCTGTCCACTGCTAGAATTCTTGCTTTTTGATCAGCTCTTCTTTGCATTAAGTAAACAGGTTCTGATTTTACCTTTCTTGTTTGTCAAATAATGGCTAATGCAGTTATGCTTTCCAAGCCTGAGGCATTTGCACAAGCTCTGAATGAAGGCCAGTCTCCTCAAAGCACCTTCAGGGAGACAGCACCGATGGCAGGGCTGCCCTTGGGCCCACCTTGGCCTTCCCAGGACACGCTCCTCTTCCCCAGAGAGACTGTGCTCCTAGACAGAAGGTCCTTTCTGAAAAGTCTTACTTCTTATCACAGCCCCAGCTCCAAGCATGGGCCTCATTCTGCACACGGAAGGTTCTCCTAGTGACTCTCCTGTGAAAGACCACACTTTCCAGTAGGTGTCAGAGTTTCTCTTAGCCCCAGGGAAAGCAGTGACTCCCCTCTGCAGGTGGGGGGACGGCAAACGCCCTCCCTTCAAATTGGGCCCATCCACTGGTTTGTCCTTTCTCAGCGCCTGGGCTCACTGACACTCACACCGTCACACAGATGGGCACCAATAGGAATTAACCATCTCCTTCCTTCCAGCCATCCCTCTCATTGTTCTCACTTGTTACCCTAAATCCTTGTTTTTCCTCAAACACCAGAGGCCACCTCCTCTCTCCTTACTTTCAGCGACTGACTTTACCTCCTGCAACAAAGGAAAAATAAATACGAACTCTCAGCTCTTGTCTTCCCACTTCAACGTGAGCTGAGAGTTCGTACATGTCCCTTCTCCCACCTGAGGCTCATTCCTCCTCACATGCTTTGAATTCCTTTTCTTTCTGCCTCTGAGGGGACTTGGGTCCTTGAAGGTGTGGCCTCCTTTCCCATACATACCTGCTGGCATTCTTTCTTCTGACTTCTTGAGGAGCCAGCCTCCTTGGAGAAATGGCAGATTCCAGGTGTGGGGCAGGAATTGTATGAAATGAGCTCAGAACAACATCTTGTCACAGTAGAAAGCAAGGACACTATCGTATACCGGGGTCCTGTCAGACGGACTCAAGATGATTAAAAGAGGCCCCCATTGGCCAAAGACGGGCAAATGAGCTGCAGTCAGGAGCGTCACTGCAGTGGGTCAGAACACACCACTGCGCGACAATGGCCTGGCCTCTATAACAATGAGGGCAACACATTGCTGGGGTAGAGAGAGGGAAGGGTGCTGGGGAAATCTATGAAGGAGAGACTCAAGAAACACAAGCCATATATGTGTGGACTGCTTGGATCCCCATTGAAAGACAGACAACACAGAGCCAGACAATTCCAGGACAGTCAGGGAAGTGAGAACATGGGCTGGGTAGTGGAAGCCATTATGGAATTGTTCTTGTTGGGGGAGCCCTGATGATGGTATGGCGGTTACACTTAAAACCATATCTTTTAGAGGTGCACGTTGAAACTTTACAAATGAAATATGATGTCTGGAATTGGCTGTAAAATATTCCTGTGGAGAAGGAAGTGGGTGGAAACAGGAAGGAAAAAAGGTTGGCTATGCATTGGTCATTGATGCAGCTGGGTATTGGGTCTGTGGGCTTCACCGTAGTGTTCTCCCTGCCTCTGTATATCTTCGTAAACATCCTACATTTAAAACTATCCTTCCTCCTCCCCCAGTCCCTCTCCAGCCTGTGCCCTTCTCTCTCCTCCTTTCCTGAAACGTCGTCTGCTCCATGCTGCCTCTTCTGCCCCATGCCCACTCAATCCCCACAGCCACCTGCCACCCACCCCACCTTCATGGAAGTGTCAGCCACGGCCTTCTGGGTGAAGCCAGCAGACCTGGCTTCTCTGCAGCATCCCACTCGCTCTCATTCAGGAAACACTGCTTTCCTTGTGCTTCTTGGACATCACACTCCCCTGGCTTTTCCCACACTCCATCCAAGGTCCTGGCCCTACTCCCTGCCGGGCCCTGAAATTAGCCCCCCTGGGAGTCAGTCTTGGCTCATGCTGACGGTTGCTGTCACTACCAGGCCTCCCTTGCCAGCCTAGACTTCTTGCAGAGACTCCAGACCCGCAAATCCAACTCTGGTCAACGTCTCCACTGAGAACTTCCCCCAGGAACCAAATGCTCAATGAGTACAAGTAAATTCCCAGCCCAGCCTCACCCCAAGTCTGTGTCCTCTGTATGTTCCCTCTCTCCAAGAAGACTCCGCCACCCACTTAGCCACCCAAGCCAGACATCAGGATGTCATCCCTTTCCCTTGCCTCCTTCCTCTCACCTTCTAGACCTTTCTGGAGTCTGCACTCCCAGCAGCCATAATCTCAGGCCTGGATTGCCACAGGAGCCACCTCCCCTCTCCACATTATTTGCACCAGCACCGCTCCCCAAACCAGCTTGCAGCTTGCATTGTGCTCTTGGCCAGCTCCCCCTCTGCTGCTGAGATGTGACCTCCTGGGACCATGTAGTCTGAGCGAGGTGACCCCCTCTTACACCTCATGGTGTGTCCTGTGTTATGATGTGTAGCAGTGTTGGGATTGCTGGTTACCTGTCTACTGCCTGCATGTGTGGGGAGGGGCATCGGTGGGGCTCTTGCTTCCATGCCTTGGGTTGGTGGGTGGGAGGCGGGAGGAAAGGAGAGTGGGCTGTTTGTTCCCGCTCCTTCCCCGCTGGGCTGTACCTTCGCCTCCCCTAACCCCCTCCTCTTGTCCAGCAGTTGTCTCTGCAGCCTCAGCTCTCTGGCTCTTCAGGCTCAGGGTGCTAACAGCTTCCTGATGTTGCTAGCCCGGAGATGCATTTTTCACTGTTTCCCCTTATGTAACAGCCCAGCACTGAGTTAAATAGTGACACCCCTAAAAAAATGTCATTTCCTTCCTGGAACCTCAGAAAGGGACCTTATTTGGAGCTAGGGTAGTTGCAGGTGTAATTAGTTCAGTGGAAGCCATACTGGAGGAGGGTGGCCCCTAAACCCAATATGATTGGTCTCCTCAGGAGAGGAGAGACAGACACAGACACAAGGGAGATGCTAGGAACAGGCAGACACACAGAAGACACCATGTGACAGCAGAGGCGGACTGGAGTGATGCAGCTACAAGCCAAGAAACACCAGGAAAGCCAGCACTGCCAGAGGCTAAAAGAAAGGCACAGGCAGATTGTGGAGCCTTCAGAGGGAGCGTGGCCCTACCAGCACTTTCTGGCTGGCCAGTGTGAGGTGCTTGGTTAGGGCAGCCCTAGGCGATGCATACACCCTTCCCCTCACCCTCACATCAGCCTCCCTGTCTGGCCACCTGGCTTCCACTCTATGAACTCTTCCAAGGCAAAGACCCCTTTTGACCTGAGGCCTCGGTGTTGGCACGGGGCTGGCCTTCTTGGGCACCCAGTTAGCACTTGCTGAGCAACAGTGACAGCACCTCTCCTTCAGTGTTCCTCTCATAAAACAAATCAAAACAAATGCAAAGCAAGCATGGACGCCTTGGGTTAAGGCAGTGTCCCACCAAGGCAGTGGGCTCAGTTGGTAGCCCAGAGCCTAGGCACTTGGGCTTATCTCTCTGGAACCCTGGCCACAGCTGCGTCAACGGCAGCCCGAGGGCAGCCCGCGACTAGCCTGGCACACAATCACGATTTTGAAATACTGGATCTGAAAAATGCAACTCGATGGGAAGTTCACTCGATTCTCACCGGAAATTTCAATATGACACATCAGTGAAAGAAGAGGGAGAGTTGTTCAATTCTTTAAATATCATTCCAACTGTTGAACAAGTTGTGTGATTGTAAATAACGGCTTCAGAGTGAGCTACCTGCAGGAAGTGTCTCAGCAGTGCTGTCCCAGCAGCCTGCTCTGTCCTGAGCTTGTGTGCAGCCATGTCAGCATGAAGCTGAAAGTCCATCGGAGCAATCACAAGCTTTCATGTCAGAATGGAAACTTGTATGTGGGTGTCTTACACAAACTCACTGGATCCTCTAATGCATGTTTAAGTATTTCTTATAACCCTATAGAAGATCACTATTTGCTAAATAACTAATGTCTTAATCTTTATAAAATTAAAAGATTAATCTTTTCAATTAGTAAATATGATATGGACCCTCCTCGCAAGGTGCCCTCTGGTTTGCCCAGCGTGTCATACAAATACTTTCTATGTGAGAAAATGTGAAAAACATCAGGCTGCCCTGTACTGTGCCACATGCATTCATTCAGACAGTTTGCAAACATGGAAGAATGTCCTCCAAGTCAGTGCACAACCTGGGGAATCTCTCTGACCCACAAGACAGATGTAGAAAGAACTAGTCCCGGCTCATGTGATAAAAGTCAGGATGCAGAGGCGTCTGCAGTGCCCGGATATGCAGTGAAGGGAAGATGGCCGCAGAGAGCAGAGAATGCTGACCTGCCTCAGAGTTTGTGCTCACTAGGAAAGGCTGGGGTGGGAAGGGCCAAGACAGAAACACCAACACGTGAGACAGCACGTGTCTTGGAAACCGCAGAGCCTTTCAGAAGGTTCTGGAAGCTGCAAGCATGAGTCCAGGCCTCGTTTCCCAGGTACTGAAGAATTCTGTCTCCTTCCTGCAGGCGACAGGAATTCTGAAGGGTGTCCAGGAAAGACAGAATTGATCTGCTTTAGGACAGCAGTCCGAGGCAGCTGGGAAAGTGGCTGCCTGAGGAAGAGCTTGGAAGTCGAGGGGCTGATGCCCAGGTTCCAGGAGAGTGGAGGAGCCCCGAGCAGACTGTGGTGGGAGCCAGAGAGGCAACTGGGAGACAGATGGAAGCCAGACTGGGCCGGTTTGGGCATCCCCAGGAATAGAGTGTTGGGGGAAGGAGGAGAAGGAATTGGCCGAGAGAGGAGTTCCACAGAAAGAATCCTTGCCAAAGAGAGAGACAAGTCCAGAGGCTCTTGGCCAGCTCCCTTGGGGGGGAGGGGTTGGCGGGGGAGGATTAGCCTATTGCTGTACCTTGGGGCCACAGTGAAGCCACAGGTTTCCTTTCTGCATGGACCTTCCCAAAAGCATAAAGAAGGGGTGCATTTGAAGTGACCCAACTCAAACAACAGGAAAAGGGGGAGGGACTCTGGAAAAGGGGGAGGGGCTACAAGGCCTGGCAGGGAGGAGGCATCCTGACAGGGAGGAGGCGGCCTGCCTGAGGGGTGCTGGGCAGGGCAGTGTGCCTCGAGGTCCAGGGCACACTGTTCATACAGACCTTTTGGGGCACTTCAGCCTGGCCTTGGATTGGTTCTAGCCGTGAGGATGGTTTTAATTAGGACAGTCTTTTTTTTATTATTATTAAATTATTATCTGTGTACATATTTTAACATTGCCCCCCCCCTCCCATACATACCGTCCCTCCCCAGAGTTTTGTGACCATTGGTTGTACTTATATGCATGTATCGGTGCTTTCTGCCTCTCTCTGCTCTCCGGGGAGCTGGGAGCTGGCTGTGTTGGACGCAGTGTGTGCTGGGAGTGCTCTGTGGGTACCCCCATGCTCATCTATCATCCCGTCCTTCTGGGGGCTGCCCAAGGTCAATGTCTGGCAAGAAGCAGAGTGGAATTCAGAACGTTGTTCCTGGGCTAACACTGGGTTGGCATGGGAACTGTCTTGAGGCCCCAGCAATGGTGAGTGTCCGTGCAAGTGGCTGGGGCCAGGCGGGAGTCCAGAATAGCCATGTGAGCTGCGGGCCACACGTGTACAGGTGTGAATAAGATGGTTCAACACGGCCTGCCTTGGCCCAGGTTCCCTTAGAGTGCCAGCTGCGTGGCTCTGACCCTTGAGAAGGGGCAGCGGGCGTCCAGGCTGGGAGGCCAAGGCGGACCTCTGTGCGGGTCCTGGCTCCGCTGCCCTTAGGTAAGACCCACCTTCAGGACACAAGGCCTTTGGGGAGCTCCGGGTGCCCGTGGAGAAATGCCAGGACCAAGTTCTGGTATTTGCTAAGGATGCCCAAGTTCCTTAGCGGACGCTGGCGGGAGTGAGGGGTGAGGGATGGCAACCACCGGCCAGGGCGGTTTGGGATCCCGGGCCGCCCAGAGGCCTGGGGAGGACCAGGCAGGGCCCGGAGGAAAGGGGAGGGGCCGAGCCGCCGCCGCCGCCGCCCGCGGCCGCAGGAAAGCGAAAGGGCCGCGGGGCCGCGCCGCCCCAGGAAGTCGCGAGCAGGAAGCCCAGAGCCGGCCGGTGGGAGCGGGCCGGCGCGCAGGTGAGGCGGGGGCTGCAATCAATCGATGATCGATGGGCGCCGGGCTGCGATCGATCGATGGGCGCGGGGCCCTCCTCCCCCGGCACCTGCGGGGCCGCGGCCGCTGCACCTGCCGCCGGCGGGGAGGCCCGGGACTGGGCGCCCGCTGCCCGCGCTCTGGGGGCGCCGCGCGGGGGGACCCGGTCCCTGCGCCCCCTCCCCGCCGCCCGCCTTTGTGCGGGGCTGTGGCCGGGCCCGGCGCTCCCCTCCGGCCTCGGGGCCGTTGGAATAAGGGTCCCGAGGAGCGGCGGCCCCTGCCGCCTCCCGGGCTGCGGAGCGGCACCCAGGCAAGTGGAGGCGAGGGCGCCGGTCCCCGGCAGGAACGGCAGGAGCTGTCGCCGGGTCCCTCCCCACCGGCCCGGCCGCGATAGCCGCCGGGGGCCGGGGCAGGGCCGGGGTGACCCGCGCACTGACCCCCGCGCCGCGGGGACGTGGGCGTGCCCGCCGGGTCCACCTGCGCCGCCGGCCGCCGGGAGGAGCCGCTCGGAGAGCCGCCGGAGGCTCCGCGGCAGCACCGGCCTCCGGGTTGTTTGTCTGCTGAGCGGCTGGTTCCGAGCCGGGAGTGTGCCCGCCAGCGCCGTGCTGGCACCGGCTGAGCTTGCAGGGCGCCTGAGAGTGCCCAGCCGCCGGCCACCGCCGTCCCACCCCCCTTTCCTTTCTCCCGGCCTCCAGCTGCGGAGCTGGAGGATCTGCCTTTGAAAGGAGGACTCTGATAGCCAGTTAAAGGTGGAATCCTGGGCCTGTCTTCCCTCTGCGGGAGCTCACCACCTGGAGAGCTCAGCTGACCTTGGATTTGAATTGTGTCCTGTAGTTTGCGTGGGCAACTAGCCCAGAGTTACCCCCAGTGCTCTCCCTCTGAACTTCCTGAGGTCCAGCTTGGCCTCTGCTCCTCACACCGGCCAGGCCTGTCCTGGCCGGGATCTGTGCACGGATCTTGCTGCTGGTGGGAGGGGAGGAGGGACGCCCTTTTGTATGTAAGCCTCAGGGAAGGGGCTCGGGCCATTGTCATTCATGGTTCATACTGAGCACAACCACAGAAAGTGGTTTTTCTGGGAAGGAAGTTGTTCCTCTCTCTCAGAACACGTTTTGGGGGGGACATGCAATTCTCACCCACCTTTGCCTTAAAAGATCCACTTTAGCACCTTTGTTTTTAATGGGTCATTTAAAACACGTGGGCTGGTTTGAGTACCCACAGCAGCACTTCAGCTCTGGGGAGATCCCTCCGTCTTACTCTGGCCTTTATTTTTGAGTCTCACTGTTTTCTTTCTCTTTAAATAGTTTATTTTATTTTTTAAAATATATTTTACTGAGTTTTTACAGAGAGGAAGGGAGAGGGACAGAGAGTTAGAAACATCGATGAGAGAGAAACATCGATCAGCTGCCTCCTGCACACCCCCCACTGGGGATGTACCTGCAACCAAGGTACATGCCCTAGACCGGAATCGAACCTGGGACCCTTGAGTTCATAGGTGGACACTCTATCCACTGAGCCAAACCAGTTAGGGCGAGTCTCACTGTTTCCTTCTCCAAAGAGCACAGGGCTGCACGGATCTCGGAGGGGGAGTCTGCAGGTAGGGCCCCAGAATGCTAACTTCCCTCCAGCCATTCCTAATGGTTGAGTAGTCGGGCTGTTGGGGAAGATGGGCATTTTGCACATTTTCATACAGATGCTCTAATGGGGTGTTTCCCAAGCTGCTCCCGTTGACAGTAGAATGAAACGGGATACTCTGATACTTTTCCCTGTTGTGGTGGCGAGGTCCAGGTCAGAGCCATTTTTTAAGAAGTCCTCTTATGTGCTCGGGCTGTGCGCCAAAACAGGTCAAGCCCAATGATTTCCAGTTCTGCTGCCCTCTCCTTGAGGGGATGGGCCGCAGGAAGTGAGGTGGAGAGGGGAGGGACTGAGGGAAACTGGACGGACCAGATTTGGCCCCACTTAGTCCAGCAGTGGCCTCATTGTTCCTTTAGAGAGAGCTGCCTCTTCCCGGGAATGGCCGCAATGGCCGTGGGCGCACTAAGGAGGCCTCCTGTCCCCGCCAGCGCTCAGTGGAGTGATTTTCTGAGGGCAAAAATCTTTGGAGGAAAAGCACTCATGACACTGAGCTCTTTATGACATTTTTAGAAAATATATATTTTATTGATTTTTTACAGAGAGGAAGAGAGAGGGACAGAGAGTTAGAAACATCAATGAGAGAGAATCGTCGATCAGCTGCCTCTTGTACAACCCTACTGGGGATGTGCCCGCAACCAAGAATGCCCTTGACCGGAATCAAACCCTTTCAGTCCGCAGGCCAATGCTCTATCCACTGAGCCAAACCAGTTTCGGCAACACTGAGCTCTTTATAAAAAAATTATATAGAGAATTACATATGTCTCCCCATCAACCCTTCCCCGAAATGACACTGAGCTCTTAACATCCCACATGGAAACTCACCATCGTCACGTGTCCCATTTGTAGCACTCACTCTCTCCTGGCTCCCGGGGGGGAGAGCCGCAGGATTTTAAAGGAAAGGGAGCTTTTCTGCCCATTGCTTCTCCAGTGCCTTCTGGGTGGCTCCTGTGTCACAGGCTTGACCAGAATTGAGTCCAGGTTGGCTGATTGATTTTGTACCATGGTCGGTAAAACTGCGGCTCCCGAGCCACATGCGGTTCTTTGGCCCCTTGAGTGTGGCTCTTCCACAAAATACCACAGCCTGGGCGAGTCTATTTTGAAAAAGTCTATTTTGAAGAAGTTAAAGTTTAAAATTTGGCTCTCAAAAGAAATTTCAATCGTTGTACTGTTGATATTTGGTTCTGTGGACTAATGAGTTTGCCGACCACTGATTAATGGCAGGAGTGAGCGTGGGTCTAACGGAAAGACAGGAACTTAACAAATCTAAGTGTAAGTCCCCCAGATCTGTACTGTTTGCTATCATTTGTCTGTTATCCCAAGGAAATGTTTTGAAGACATTAACTATCAGCTTCTTTAAATCAAGATTAGTGTTTACTCAAAAGTAGCTTTCTTTTTAAAAGTTAATAACCTGTGATTTTTCACTAAGTGTAAGACAGAGCGACCCATGCTCTGGATGCACTGGGAATTGTGTTATTTAACACATTGGGACAGGAGACCTGCTTGGTGTGCTGGGCCCCTTTTCGGTTTGGGGGCACCCCTGCCCATTCCTCTGCCTTCCGAATGGGGTCATTTCCCATGGCCTCGGAGGTGGCCTCAGGAGAAGTGGAGAGCCACTAAGAGGTGAAGTTCATTCCCTCAGCCGTTAGATGCATTTTGGTTCAGTTGCAAAGCCACAATTAAATGATTGGTTTGATGACCTGCCATCTGGTCCCGGCCCACATTCCCCTCTGTTATTGTGGCTCAGCTGTGGCCTGGTTCGGCGTGGGTGGAATGGAACACGTCCGGTTCCCTGACCGCCTCTGGTAACCGAGCACACGGTGTAACCGCTGGGCACTTATGGGGGAGGTCATGTGCATGTTAACCGTCTGTAGAGCATTGTGATTGAGGTTGAATGGGTTGATGTCCAGATGCCTTCCAGACAGAGATGAACTCAGTGGTTCTTTTTATATCATCAGAACATCATGTGAAATCCAGTTCAGTGATCTCTGAACAAGCCCCGCCCCCTCCCCGGGCAGACACTGTGCTGCCACCTAGTGGCCCTGGTGGGCATTCCCATCATCCAGGAAGGCCAGCTTTGATCTGGGCTGGCTCACAACTGTACAGGGCTTTTCTCCTGCCCGGACTCCACGGCGCCATTGTCAGCACCCCTGACTTTTCCACCCCTCTTTCTCATTGTAGAGACCCAAGCCTCTGCGGGAGGAGAAGGGGGCACGAGACCAAGCAGGACACCTCACTTCCTTTCCAGCTGGTGCCAGTGCACGGACAAGAGAGAGACCGGGAGCCAGGATTGCCAGCCTCTGTATGAAGCATCTGGTTTCGTGGCCAAAGCACTGTGGTCCATGCGTAAATGGCTCGCCTCCCTGCTGGCATTCGCTTCATCATCTCATTCTCCCGGGACCAGTGGTAAGTCCTGGTGGCTCTGGCCCTTGGCATGGCCCTGAGCATGGGTGAGGGCCACCGTGCAGCCAGCTCTGCCCGGTTTCATGATAAAATGCACGCGGATGCTGGCCTCCCTGTAACCATGGAATCACTTAGTGCAGTGGAAGCCGTGAGGAGCATTGCCATTGTCCTCCGTCTTTGGCTCTGACGCTGACAGGTAGCATGTGGACTCCTCCGTGGTCTTCAGTGGTCTCTGTAACAGTCACGGCTCCCACAGGAAAATGGCCGCTGGCCACTGGCAGGTTATAACGTGCCTGTGAGTGAAAGCAGTCTATGAACTCGGAGCTCCCCGAGTGGCCTCCCTGGGGCAGAGCTCCCAGGGAGAGTGAAATCTAAGCAAGTTAAATGCTGACTGAGACCCCCTGTGGGTGTGTGCTCTGAGAATCCTTTTCCGGGGAGGGCGAGAGTGGTCATGAGTTCCGTGCTCCGTGGAGGGAACCGATAATGAGAGCAGAGCCTGGAGCCGGGCTCTCTGGCCTCTGACCCACCGTGTCCGTGGTGTCTCCCCTCTACCCTCCTGGGTCCAGTAACCGGGAGCATGCAAACAAAACTCACCAAAAGATTCACAGGAGAAAAGAGACCTCATCACATATATACAGGAGTTTACAGAGAAATGTGACTCAGAGAGAGATGAGAATTTGGGGCTAATATGCCACCGTAATGGGAGAAGAGGACAGGGTATGACGGGAAAGCAGATGGCTCTTAAGTGTAAGTAGGCCTCAGGAGAGCAGATAGTGTTGGTAGTGTCTGTGGGTGTGAGGTGGAACTTCTCAAGTTCAGTAATGAGTCTATCTCACCTATTTCCTCCCAGGGAGGGTCTTAGGACAGTTATGTTCTTTCAGGGGGCTCTGCTTTTGGACAGATAAGAGATTTCAAGAACTCAAATGCTTTCCCCTCCAAATAATTGTTTGCCGTTGTGGTGTATTCTGGACCTCTTTATCTTATCGCGACAACCCGCCTGTGCCTCCTCACCCTTTGCATTCTCTCAGGCCTCTGCTGGGTGGCAGGTGGGACCTCAGGCTTCTCATTCTTTCCAGAGCGGTCCCCGCATTTCTCATTTATTGCCTGCTGCAAATCTCGCCACAAGTGTTCCAACATTGACCTTTTATTTGGGGGGAGTTTAACTTTAGCTTCTTGGTTTTATAACTATTTTACTATAATTTTCAAGCTCACAGATGGAAACTAAAAGAATGTTACAAAAAACTTCTGTGTATCGCAGATTCTTATATATATATTTTTTTTACGGGTGAGTGCTCCAGAGACAGAGCTTTAGTGAGCATGTGAATCGCCCGAGAACTTGTTAAAATGCAGATTCTGCCGCAGAGGTCCGGGGTGGTCCTGAGAGTCTGCACCTCCCAGGTGATGGTGCCATCAGTCCATTGACCACACTTTGGGCAGCAAGGGGGCAGAGTATTTGTCTCAGTTCTCTCCATCTCTGCCTCCAACTTGCTTCTTGACCTTGAAAAGTTATTTTTTAGCTGCGATTTAGCAACCCTAAAGACACTGGCTTTAACATTCCTACGAAGGACGTTTTTTATGTGTCTCTACCCAGCACACCAGCCCCTTTCTAGCATCACCTTGACTTCCGTTGGGGATCTGACGTCCATCCTGTGTGTGCAGTGGGGATAGGCAGGTGAGGGCTCAGGACTTTCCGTCTCACGGCCACCAGTGGAGGCCCTGGAGGCCCGTTCCCAGGACCTTCCTCAAACAGCACAGGTGCAGCAGGAGTCCGGGCGGAATCGGGGGTGGGGAAAAGGGGAGAGGGACTACAAGTCTCTCTCTTGGGCTTTGAATCTCGAGTACAGTGAACTAGGGCAGCTTTGAGGCCTGGGTTCCCCCTGCAAACCAATCCAAAGCACTGTTGTTTTTTGCTCCTGTGCACGCGCGCGTGCGTGCGTGCGTGCGTGCGTGTGTGTGTGTGTGTGTGTGTAAAATGCCTTATGAACATTTGAGAGTAAGTTGCAGACATGTTGTTTTATTTCTAAATACATCAGCACGTATTTCCTATAAACAAGACATTCTCATATAACTACACACAGAGATCAAAACCAGGAAATGTAACACTGATACAGTTCTAGCATCTAACCCAAAGTCCATATTCACAATCCTGCCAGATGTCCAAGAATGTCTTTATAGCTTTCTTCCTGGCCCGGGATGCAGCCCAGGGCTGCATGCTGCCTTTAGCTGTCCTGTAGATTTAATTCTCCTTTCAGCTGGACTGTTTCTTGGCCTTTCATTGTCGTTTATGACCTTGACATTTGCGAAGGGCACAAGCCTTCTTTTTTTTTAAATAGGCTGTCTTTTGTTTGGGCTGTATCTAGTATTTTCTCCCGATTAGATTCAGATTTTGTCAAGAATAGCACAGAAGGGAAACAGCTGTTCACTGATGGTGAAGGAGTTAAAAATATGGATGAGGGGTGGGCAGTGGGGACTGAATGAACCATGTGGTATTGGATAGCAATTAAAGAAATTAAGAGGATTTGGTGAGAAAGCAGGGGAGAACTAGATATATATGCCTGTGTGTGTGTACGTGATATGTGTTGCATGAGTGTGTGTGTGTGTGTGTGTGTGTGTGTGTGTGTGTGTAAAATGTCCTATCCCTGCCCACCAAGAGGCTCTGGGAACATCATAGCACTGAGCACGCCTGGTGCCAGATCTTGGTGTCTACCATGTTTCCCCGAAAATAAGACATCCTCCGAAAATAAGACCTGGTGCATGGAAAGATAAGACATCCCCTGAAAATAAGACCTAGCGCAACTTTGGGAGAAAAAATTAATATAAGACACTGTCTTATTTTCGGGAAAACAGGGTATGTGCTTTTTCCCACGGAAGGAGCTGGGCATCTTTGGAGACTGGGCTGTCAGCACTGGGGCAGGAGAAGTAAGAGGAGCCAGGAATATGTCTATGCCTGAAATAAGGGTGTGCTTAAAAACAAAGGGGTTTTCACTGCCATGTCTGAGATGATTTGATATTTAAAATAAAGGATATTAATAATGGATGATAGCCCATTGAATACAATTGGAATCCAGTGAGTCCACACGGCTATAATTCAATAAGTGGGTAAACGGGAGAAAGGAAAGCCCTTCCCCCACAGCAGATGGGCAGCTCCTAAGGAGGCGGGCGTGTCTGTAACCTGGACAACCAAGCTGTTGTCCAGGTTACAGACATTAGGCAAGCTTAGTGTAGGTGAGGATCACCAAGGGACACACTGTCTTGGGGGAAAGTTGGAGGAAGAGCTTATTTACTTAATCTCCAAGTGTGTTCCCACAGATTCCTTACTAGTTACTTAGAGGGAAAGGTTACAGCTTCCCTAAGGGGGTCTGGCAGGCAGCCCCTTAACCAAGTGATCAGTGCTGACGTCACCAAAGTCACGTGCCTCCCTGGGGTGCTGTGTAGAGGACTCAGCTGTGTGGTTTCATTGTTTCCAAGTTAAGGGCGTCTTTGGGCTAATTTCGGTGCCAAGTCAGCCTGTTCAGTGACTCTCATCTAAAGCATTTGTGTGTTCCTTATTTGCATATGACTGAGATAAATAACACTCAAAGGAGGAAGCACATTCTGCATTGAGTCTTACCGTGGGGCGGGCTGCTCACAGCTGGGAGCATTTCTAAGGAAGCTTCGAAGGTGCACCTGTCCTGTGCCATCCTCGTCACGATGGGCTTTTTTGCTAGAAATTTGGGATTAACCCAGACACTCCCCCTGCAGTATCGGTACATGCCGAGAATGCTAGAGTCAGGCATAACTGCACAAAGTAAGTGGGACACTGATGAATGAAGGATTCAATCAATCATTTTTAATTGTGTTTTTTTTAATATTCACAAGCCTAACTGTAACACAAAACACAGAAGCGGAGGATTGTATTCATGTCCTAGGGCTGCTGTAACGAAGTACCATGCACTGGGTGGCTTCAAACAACAGGCATGTGTTCTCACCGTTCTGGAGGCCACAAGTGTGAGATCAAGGTGTCAGAGGGCCCACAGCAGGCTCTGGGGAGGAGTCCTTCTCGCCTCCTCCAGCCTCTGGTGGTGGCTGGCAGTCCTCTGCACTCCTGTGCCTCTGTTGTCCCGGGGTCTTCCCCCATCTGACTCTGTGTCTTCACGTGGCTTTTATAAGGATGTCAATTACTGGACTTAGACTCCCATTGGATTTGAGGTCATCCATGAGTTAAGTATGACCTCATCTGCAAGACCATGTCCAAATAAAGCCAGGTTCTGAGTCTTTTAGGTGGGCATGAATTTAGGGGGGCAGTGTGCCATTCAGTACGAGAAGGGTAAGAGAGAAACAAACATCACCCAGAATCCTTGCATGGTGAATGAGAAAGGAAGAAAGACCATGAAGGTAGAACCACAAAGTGGCAAAGGACTGAAGAGGGCCAGAACTTCAGCCCCATAACCCATGATGATCCCACAGAAATAAAGAAGTTCGCAGAGGGAACCTGGCAGCCTGCTGGCTGGGTCACCAAGGTATTTCCCTCCCACCCAAAACTGAGCTGAAGACTCAGTTCAGCTGGAAACGGATGCTGCTCTCCTCTGTGGCCACGTGTTCCTGGAGCGGCCCTGAGCATTGCTCTGCCCGGCATCCCCCAATGAGGCCCAGTCCTGGAACCACCTTAGTGCTGCCAGGCCCAGTTAGAGAAGGGGCAGGGGCCAGGGATGGAAGCGGAGGCTCAGGGAAATGGGCAATGGCCCAAAGATTGCCATAGGTTCCCATACCCTAGACATCTTGATTACCTGAGGATGCAGGTATGTTCGGGTCCTAGGACTCTTTAGACTTTGTCTGAACATATGGAGGAGCTCTTTAGTTCTGGGTTATTTGTTCTATTTTATAAATATGGGAATATGTTTAATAAAAATAGAACATTTATAAATAGAATACTCTGGGTGTGGATAGAGAGCATGAACCCAAGGCCCATTTAAGTAGAGCTGCTTTCTCCCAGTCCTTCCTGGCTGGGTGGTTATGAACTTCAGATTCTCCTGGCGGGTCGCACACCAGTCACCAGATTCTTCCTTCAGACTCAGATTTGGGAGGTAACGCATTCTGAGGACTTTTCCAAAATACTCCCGGGGAGACTGTCAAAGGGACCCCTGTACCCAAATGGGGACAGGTCAGGGTTCCCCATAGGCTGCACTCACCCTTGTCATTTACTTAGAGTGTGGACATAAGTGGCCAGCGTACCTGCCTGTGGGCTGGACATTTGGGTATTGAGGGCTTACAGAGTACTAGGGCCTAGAATCTTCCTTTGCTGGCAACTTAAGGCACATAGGAGCCTAGAGCTAGGTGGAATAACAGAGCTTCAGGCAAAGAACTGAGAGAATTTCATTCCTGACCCAAACAGATGGTTTTCAGAAACACAAGGCCTGGACTCCCGGACGACCCCGCTGTATCTGTATAGTCTTTGTCTGTTGGGATAAAACATGCACTCGTTTTTTAAATTATTTTTCTTTTTTCCTTTCTGGTCCTTGGCATGGGCTTGGAGAGCGAAGAATCCTGGGAAAACCCTCAGTGTGTATTGCCTTGATGACGAGGGGCACATGGGGGCATTTCGTTAGTCATTTCTGGAGTAGTTGCTGAGTGCTTTCCTCTCCCTAAGCACAGGTATCCTGGCAGTTAAAGGTTCTAGTCCCATGGTCCCACCAATCTTTTTCCCCACCTGAAATGTGACCTTTTTTTTTTTTTTTTTTTAAATCCAGAAATCTTTATTTGTCCCCTACTGGCCAAAGAGGCAGGATCTTTGTGTTATTGGAGGAAAGCTGCCCTTGAAGTGTCAATCACAGCTGTGGACGGATCCTGAAGGAGGGTCCCAGTGCCTCCAAGAGCCAGTGGCCATGGCTTCTCTGTGGGCTGGGCCCTCTTTCCTATCTCTGCCTCCTTTGTCCTGGGCAATTATCAATCCGAGCCATCACTCAGCTTGAAAGTCACCTGCCTTTCCAGGCCAGAAGGAGGATGGGTTCTTCAGGGTGAGGGGCTGGGTCTCAGGACATAGAAGGACCTGCCCTCCTGGGGGGAGCCCCTGTCATCATCTCTTGCCAGTACTTCTTCTGCCTGATGTATCCTTTCCCCTTAAGAAATGTTTTTTCATAATAGCATGGTTCAAATTTTCAGACTGGAATGAACTTCCATCTTCTTCTTAAAGTACCTTCTTTTCTTTAGACGCCCATGTATTTCAGCCTCCCCCTCCCCTCTCTGCTCCTCCCTCTTCCCTCCTCCCTCCCCGACTGCTTTTCTCATAAACCAGAAAGAGCAGCAGGGCTTTGGCCAGTATTTTTATGCATTGGCCTTATTCATAGCTTGTCAGCATCACTCGGTTTTTCTCATTGAGGTCAGTGAGATATTTGTGTCTCTGCCTTGCTTGTGTCCTTCGGAACAGTTGCATAGAAGCTAAAAAATAAAAAATATGATTGTCAGTGCCCAGGATAGCAGCTTACAAGAAGCTTGCAGTTAATTTTGTTTCAGACTACAGAATCGTTCCTTTCTGTCTGTAAGTAAACATGTTCACCTTATGAGTCCCAGATTTCTCTTTGATTATAGTATTGTGTTTTTTTTTGTTTTTTTTTTTTTTTTGGGGGGGGGGGTTTGTTGGTGTTGTTAATCCTCACAAGGATATTTTTCCATTGATCTTTTAAAGAGAGTAGAAGAGAGAGGGAAAGACAGAGAAACATCAATGTGAGAAAAACACATTGCCCCTTCACATTCTCCGACCAGAGCTTGAGCTGGGGAGGGACCTGCAATCACCATACATGCTCTTGATCAGAATCGAAACCAGCACTCTTTGGTCTGCAGGCCAATGCTCTATCCACTGAGCCAAACCAGCTAGGGCATTTATAGTGGGGTGTTTTTCTTTTTTTTAAATTAATGTTTAACTGGTTTCAATTTGGACTGAGCAGAAGTCTCACTTTTAAAATATAATATTAAATAATAATACTAGAGGCCGGGTGCACGAAATTCATGCACTCAGGCGGGGAGGGAGGGTCAGCCCGGCCTGCATCCTCTCACAGTCTGGGAGCCCTCGGGGGATGTCTGACTGATGGCTTAGGCCTGCTTTCTTCCAGGGAGCAGGTCTAAGCCAAAGTTGGACATCCTTAGCACTGCCACAGAGGTGGAAGAGGTTCCCACCACCGCCGCCACGCTCACCAGCCATGAGCCTGGCTTCTGGTTGAGCAGCGCTCCCCAGGTGGGAGCACACTGACCACCAAGGGGCAGCTCCTGCATTGATGTCTGCCCCCTGGTGGTCAGTGTGCATCATAGCAACCCATTGTTCCGCCATTAGGGTCAATCTGCATATTAGCCTTTTATTATATAGGATGATCAATAGGATTGATACTTGATAATGGCTGAATGAATAATATGCAGCATAAGACAATTTAAGAGTTACAGTGGCCACGAATTCCTCATGCAGCTCATGTTATTGGGCATCATTTCCTACACTGTTTTGTGTTTCAGGTATCGAACCTTCATTTTCATTTTGACATTTTTGCTGTATGCGAGTTTCCACTTATCTCGGAAGCCTATCAGCATAGTTAAGGTAAGAAATCATAGTTAAGGTAAGAAATCATAGTTAAGGTAAGCATAGTTAAGGTAAGAAATCATAAGGTAAGAAATCATAGTTAAGATAAGAAATCAGAGATTACAGGCAGGATAGGAAACTATCCTGCCTGTAATCTCTATAAGGAAGTAGTCACTTTAAGAGAAAACTATCAGGAGATGGGGGGAGGGGTAAATGGGGAAAATGGATTGTGTAGAAGCAAGGTATTTTGCAGCTTTGCTTTTAAGTTTCTCTTTTCTGAATATAAAATGTTTTAGGAGTTATATTTTTGAAGGTAGTATACTCTCAGTAATATTGGTTGATAGTTTCAGAATCCTAAAGCTTAGTTCAATATTTATTCTTGTGTGAATTTTCTCTCCAAAACATCCAATCCTAAATTGTTCCCTACTCACTTTTACGATCATCACGTTTTGACCCTGAGTTGGGTGTGGTGGTGGTTATTTGTTATTATTAGAATGCCGAGTTCCTGCTTGCATGATGGGCGGGCAGGAAGCTGTTAAACCAGCATTTAACTAGACTTTGAGTAAAGAAGACTTGAGTAGATAATAGCCTACATAACAGCCAGTTAAACTTGACTTTGAGTAAAGATTTTATAGCCCACATAATAGCCAGTCATAACTTGGGGAGAAGCAAGGTAATTTTCTGACCCTTGTTGGAATTCCATCATTTTGCCTATAGATTGTCAACAGGCTTGAGTGGCGTTTGACTCTTGTAAGAGGAACAAGGAAATTATCCTTTACCAAAGACAGCTCCTTACAGCTCCACTGCCCCTCCCTCACTTTCTCACTGACGTGACACTGACCCAGATGTAATTCTGTTGCTCTCTGCAGCCTTTCCTCCACTCCCTGTCCGTGGTCTGCTGAGGAAGGCTATTTGGCAGATAGTGAATTTGTAAAGCAGAATCCTTGGCTAGATTTTTAGGGCAGTGCCCTGGTGTCGATGACACAGCCACATGAGCACAGAGCAAATGAGTCCCATGTACCGTCTCACCCAGAAAGTCATCACCTGGCTGAGGTCTGGCCCAGAAGGCTCCTCGTGCCCGGCCATGTTAATCAAGGTCACCATGGGGTCATTTTCCTGTCCTTGAACATCATAAATGGAAACAGAGTCCTACCATTGGAGCCCTCTGTGTCAGGCTTATGTTTGTGGGAGGCATCCTCGCCATTGCACGGACCTGGTCCTCTTCTCATACATCACCGCAGCGTTTAGCCCAGCCATACAGATCTAGCGATCTGGTCCATTCTGGGCAGTGGTCCAAGGATGATGGGCAGGCGGTCTGAGGATGCAGGCAGTCAGCATTCAGCTGCACAGCTGCTCTGAGCAGTCCTCTCTGGTGCCCTGGACATGCTGTGTTTGCTCTGTGGGCTCAGGAGGGGGGGCTGCGGGAGAGCCCGGGAAACCGGACCTGCCCGCATTCTGTGGTCCCCAGCCAGAAGCCCTAGGAAGGCTGGTAAGAGGGGGGCACTGTTCTGACCCTGCACCCCTGCTGAGTGTCCTTTCTCTCTGGCCTCTGCCCCCCGTGGATGTCCCAGAGTGAGCTCCACAAGTACTGCGCTACTGGGAACGAGGCTGACGTCAGATTCAACAGCCAGAGCCAGAAAGCCAACGCCCGCCCCGCGCACCAGCTCCCGGACAATGAGACGGACTGCGGCTGGGCCCCGTTCGGTGAGTTCTCTGTTGCTGCAGATCTGAGGTGGGCTGTCCCCTCAGGGAGGGTTCTTCCATGGCGGGCACTGGGGTACGCCGGCGTGGCCCACTCCTCCGGCCCCTCCAGCCTTGCTGATTGAGCAGCAGTGCCGTGTCCTCTAGGGTAACTGTGTCCAGAGAGCGGACCTTCCACAGTCCCACTCCCCCAGCCACTGCCCTGTCACGGGGCCTGTGTGCAGAAGTGTGACCACTGGACAAAGATGCTCTTAGTGGGGACATCTGCTGACCTCGGTGTGCATGTCCATCTTGTCAGAGTGGGAAGGTCAGGCGTGCAGAGCACAGACTGTGGGTGGAAGGGAGAGACCGCCGAGGCCTGGTGCGGGGCCGGCCGAGGCGGGTGCCGGAGGAAAAGAAGAGATCGATGCTCACCCTGAGCCAGGAGGGTTTGTCCACACAGACAGTGGCTGCCTAGTGGTTGTGTGGAATGTGGTGGCTGTGTTTCTGTTTGCCAAGCAGCCACAGCACACACCCCCACCTTCTCCATCCTCCTCGGAGAGCAGAGGTCTGTGTGCGGTAGCCCCGCTGGGGAGCGCGCACTGACGTTTGGTGACAGTAAGCACCGCTCACCTCCGCCTGCCGCTCTTCACCGTGCAGATCGGGACAACTACCAGCAGCTGCTCGGGGCCCTGGACTACTCCTTCCTGTGCGCGTACGCCATCGGCATGTACCTGAGGTAGGTCCGCTGAGCTCGCGAGACCCTGGCCCCCTACACCAGTGGTCGGCAAACCACAGCTCGCGAGCCACATGCGGCTCTTTGGACCCCTGAGTGTGGCTCTTCCAAAAAATAACACGGCCCGAGCGAGTCTATGTTGAAGAAGTGGCGTTAGAAGAAGTTTAAGTTTTAAAAGTTTGGCTCTCAAAAGAAATTCCTATCATTGTACTGTTGATATTTGGCTCTGTTGACTAATGAGTTTGCCGAGCACTGCCTTACACCATTCCGTGCAGAACCTTCTCAGGTGTGTGCGATGACGAAGATAGTATGCGTGACACTAGGCCCCGCCTGCATGCAGGCCCCTTACCTGTCCGTCTCTTCTCAGAGACCAGGACAGAGTGAGAGCCGGTGCGCTCCACTGGGCAGGGCGGACGCTCCACGATGCCTTCCTGGCCCTCGGGTTTTGGACACGCGAGCCCTGCCCGGAGGTGTCACTTAGGAGCGAGACTGAGGGCTCCTCGTGATGCATCCTCACTCTGCTTCCAGGGCCGCCATCTGCTTCTGTATCCACATTACTCAGTCCGCGGTGTGCCAAGTGTGAGCTGCCCTGGTCCCCCTGGGCACCTGCTGGGCACCCACAGGTTCCTCCCCTGAGCGCAGGGCCTTGTGGTGTGGTGGCCGGGATCTGAAGCCCATCTCCACCGCCTGCTCTGCACAACGGGGGACATGGTAGTTCTCACCTCAGAGGACGGGGTGAATGTGTTAATACATGCAGGGCACTCGCACGGGGCCGGCACACGTGACTTCTATCCTGGGTTCTCCTTGATCCCATTCTTGAACTGACTAGGAAGGTGGTACGAGTCAGATGAGGAACAGGACCTGTTGGGGGCGGGTTAAATACTGGAATTATAGCCCTTACCAGTTTGGCTCAGTGGATTGAGCGTCAGCTTGCGACTCAAGTGTCCCAGGTTCGATTCCGGTCAAGGGCATGTACCTTGGTTGTGGGCACATCCCCAGTGGGGGGTGTGCAAGAGGCAGCTGATCGATGTTTCTCTCTCATCGATGTTTCTAGCTCTCTATCCCTCTTCCTTCCTTTTTGTAAAAAAAAAAATAAAATATAATAAAAATACTGGAATTGTGTCAGTCCAGCCGGGTTGGGGGAAATGCGCACAATAGAAAGTAAGGCCTTTAGCCCCAGAGGCTGTTGTCCAGAGTCTGGGATCTTTAGAGACTCGAGACTCTCAGGGATTCTGTCAATGGTGAGCCTCTTCCCTGACGCCCACCAGATGTGGCATCACCAGGACCTGGTGGGTGGACAGTGCCAGCCAGGCAGTTCCCTCTGGTAGAGGGTGGATTCCTTTCCTGTGTTTGCATATTGGCACGGCAGGTGTGGGCAGCAGCGGACAGGGAAGCCCGAGCGAGTGGCACACGGAACAGGAGGATGTGTGCGCCTCCAGCTCCTCTGGCCGGGCGGCACCCAGGCTGCCAGCCTGTTCCATCTTGAGGAATAATGTTTCCTCTAAAGACTGCTCTCCCTGGACACCAACAGCCTATAAAATAAAAGACCCAGTGCTGGAGGATGCTTCTCTCGGGGACTAGAAAACAGCACCTAAATGTTCCTCTCAGCCGGGAGTGATTTCGTCCCTTAGGAAACATAGAGCAGCATCTGGGGACATATTTCTTAAAGATAGTTGTCACGGCAGGAGAAAGGGTGCTCCTGGCCTCCCGTGGGCAGAGGCCAGCGTGCTGCTCACCGGCCACAGCACACGGCACAGCCCTCACCGCGAAGATCGCCCAGCCCCGGGTGGCAGCGTGCCGAGGTGAAGAAACCTGGTTTAAATGCAGTGCTTCCGTTGTTGCTTAGTTACCGGCCGAGACCCTTTCCCCGGCCGCTGGCCAATGAGGGTGACCACGAGAGTCTGACCACCAGAGTCACTGCAGGGGGGAGTGCCCCGCTCCCTGGCACAGCCTCTCAGGGCCACCTCGGCACGTGGACTGCGTGGCACAGCAGACACGGGTAGATTGGCGGGGGCCTTCCTGGCCAGCTGCAGCCTGGCAGGTGTCAGCAGGTGAGTGTGGGCTCTAGAGGCGGGTAAACATGGGATGGTGTCCCTTCCAACTGCCTCTTCGGTGACTTAACAGCAGCCCCAGTCCAAGAGGCTTGCTCACGGTCATTCCTTTTTATGGTGTTTGCCTGCAGTTTGACAGTTGGAATTTTAACTGGATGTTGTTTATATAAAAGCAGAATTAACTAGCCGCATACACTTGGGTTGTTTTTTATAAATGGCTGCCATCCTAAGTGTGTGAGCCATGGTGTTTGATGTCTATTATTTGACAGTCAGTGACTCTCACTAGGAATAAAGAGTCTTAAAGGATGTTTCCATGACCAGTTTCTGGCTAATGAGCGCCCCACGGGGAGGTCATTGTGATTAAAACTTCTTGGAAGCAGCTGTGCTGGAGTTCTAACAGCTCCGAGAACAGCCGGGGAGCATCCGGAAGGAGGTTGCTGGGCCATTTGCACTGTGGGTGTGTTTGTTTTCTCATGCTTGTCTCTCTTTTCTTCCCCTCAGCGGCATAATAGGGGAGCGCCTGCCAATTCGGTATTACCTAACCTTCGGAATGCTGGCCAGCGGCATTTTTACTGCCCTGTTTGGCTTAGGGTATTTCTACAATATCCACAGTTTTGGATTCTACGTGGTAACTCAGGTAAGGGCTGGGTCCATGGTTCACCACGCGTGGGGTTGCCCTGATGAGCTGAACAGCATGTTCATGTCGTAGGTCCCTCCCTCCCTCCACCAGGAGAGAAGATGGGGGGGGGGGGGATGGGGCTGGGGGGCATAGCAGACCTGTATCCTATCTGACATCAGGGTCAATGCTGACATGTAAGGTCTCTCTTCTATCTTCTCTGAAATTCCAGCATCCGTGCAGTTTTCCTTAAGTTTCAAGAGTTGCTTTAAAAAAAAATAATAAATCCTTTTTTTATTGATTTCAGAGAGGAAGGGAGAGGGAGAGAGATAGAAACATCAGGGATAAAAGAGAATCATTGATCGGCTGCCTCCTGCACACCCCATCCTGGGGCAAGCCTGCAACCCAGGCAGGTGTCCTGACCAGGAATCAAACCAGGAGTTCCTGGTTCATAGGTCAATGCTCAACCATTGAGCCACACAGGCCGGGCAGGTGTTCTAGGGAATTCTATCTGTCCACACCCCAGCAGGGAATCAAAGCAGGAGCCCTCTGCCCTCATCTGGATGAGTTTAGATGTTCTATCTTGTGACAGATCATACCACTCAGGAGTCAGAGGGGCGTGGGGTGCAGCGAGGGCAGGAGGGAGGGAGGAGGTGGGCGTCATTGATGACGGGACAGGGTTAGAGGTGGTCAGTGGAAGGAGAGAGCCTAAGGGTGCTCACAGCAGGTGACGCAGAGACAGGCCTGTGGCTCTGCCCTCCCAGCTGGGCCCAGCCCTTCCTGAAAAACTTGGCCACTGCCCATCTCAACGTTCTTGAGAATAAATATTTATTAGAAATGGAAAATGACTTAAAATAATGAGTTCAACTTCTGAGGCTCTCCAGATAGTCTAGCAGTGTTATAAGATCATCAAAGCAAATTAAACATGCTTTACCTTTTAAAAGGTTGCCACAAGATCTTGAAAAAATTTGACTGTTTTAATTACAAAAGCAAGTTACACTTTGTAGTAATATTTAAAATTAGGAGAAAGAAAAAAAAAAAATTCCCCAGAGTTCCAGCACATTCCTGGAGGGAAGGCCACACCTGGCTGGCCCTGAGGCTGGCCCAGCGAGCAGCCCAATGGCTCCTGCAGAGCTGGTTGTCCAGTGGCCATTGGAGGAGGCGCAAGGCTGGACCTGGTTTCATGTCGTCCTGTAAAGTTGCCCCTGACACTCCTGAAACTAAAGTGAGCCTATCCACCAGTGTCCTTCCTAAGTCCCTTCTTTAAAAATATAAAATAAATTTAAAAAATAAAATAAAAATTAAATATATATATATATATATATATATATATATATATATATATAACCATTACGACCAGAAAAACTGGTCACTATGACATGCACTGACCACCAGGGGGCAGACACTCAATGCAGGAGCTGCCCCCTAGTGGTCAGTGTCCTCCCACAGCCAACCTCCCCTGGCCAGCAGGCCCCGATTGGTACACCACCCACCTACCATGGTGGCAGCGCAGCAGCAAGGGAAGGAGGAGGAGGAGAGGTGGGGAACTGCATGGTGGTGGGGCGCTGATGATGGTGGTGTCCATTTCTCCCATACCTGGCCCGGTGACTGTTGCCTCCTAATCCCACCAGGACCTTTGGACCCCAATCAGCCTGGTCCTGATCGGCCCTGATTGCCATCCAGTCCTAGGGACCCCACCCATGCACGAATTTCATGCACCGGGCCTCTAGTATATATACATATAAAGGAGAGAGAGAAACATCATGCCCCCTACTTGGGTTCAAGCCCGCAACCTGGGCATGTGCCCTGCCTGGAATCGAACTGTGACCTCTTGATTCATAGGTCGACGCTACTCAACCTCTAAGCCACACCGGCCAGGCGCTAAGTCCCTTCTTGCCCTGTAAACTCAGGGTATTCTTAAAAAGGGAAGAAATACTTTCTTTAGGCTTTAGATCCAAGTTAATCTCAGTTCAGAGTATCATTAACAACAGTACCTTCTTCACAACATAACAAGTGAGAGCATGCAATTTGCAAGCCACATTTACCGTACAATCACATTTCTAGGAAAAGAACACAGTTTTTTTCTCTTCTTATAAAATTTAGATTAGACAGCGATTGAACCCCTTGACCCAGGCTGTTACTCGTAGTTCATCTTCTAGCCACAGATTTCTTTTTCTTCCTTTTCCCCATTTCTAAAATGCTCACCATAGGCGTGTGTTAGATTTGCAATTACATATATGGATTAAAATGTTTGGCTCTCGGGGCTCACATCAGATGGGGTCTGACCCCCTTCTTTTGTGGGGGTCCCGGCTGTGCTCCCACACTGGCGGAGAAGGGGCAGCGTCTGTGAGCCCCCCTAAAGCACTGTTCCCCTCGCACTGAGCCGCCCTTCCCCCTCTGTCACAGATCATCAACGGGCTGGTGCAGACCACCGGCTGGCCCAGCGTCGTCACCTGCCTCAGCAACTGGTTTGGAAAAGGAAGGTGAGACCTTGTCAGTGTGTGATCGTCTAACCCCCTGCTGCACGCCTGGCACTAAAACAAAACGCCATTGAGTGGCAGCTGTCATAGAAATACCACTGAGTGGCAGCTGTCATAGAGCAATGAAAGGTTTTAAAAAGAAAGGTGTTTCTAGCAGCATTATTTTGTACAAGATTTGTTTTTGTTTTTGTTTTTAAAGACTTTCTTTTCAGTTTTTCTTTAGATTTATTGTAGGGGGAACACTTTAGTCTAGGAAATAAAATGATTGAAACTTCTGGGCCCAGAGGTTCTGAAATGCAGGTGACCTTTGTCCCAGGAGATGCGCCCCCTGCTGTGGGCGGGGCGGGTCTGTGTCCTCCTGCAAAGCTGGCCAGCAGCCCGGCCTTTTCCGCCCTGGGGACCGGGGAGGCGTGCAGAGGGTGGACCCTGCCTCAGGCCACGTTGAAAATAAGACTAAGGCACATGGAAGCGTGACAGGTCCAAATGCCACAGTAATGCTATGTGACCCACAGCCCCGGCCAGGGCCAGGGTGAGGGAGAACGGGAACAGGAAGCCAGCTCTCTGAGCCTCATTTAGCCACTCCATCCATTGGGCCAGCGGAAACTCATGCTAATGGGCTAGTTCATCAGATGATTGGACTTAGGCACCTGTTTAAATTTGGGGACCTCCAAGAACTTCAGGGAAAGGCCTCATTCCTCTTATTAAACATAAATAAAGAGGCCCTGAGCGAGACGTGTATACACCCCTGTGTCTCCGAGGGGAAAGGAAGCCCCGTCCTCTGCAAGCGTCCCCGCCCCGCGCCCAGCAGCTCCCGCACCGCCTCCGGCCCGGCCAGCTCTCCCGCGTGGCGCAGGGCCGTGTCCCCCACGGCGGCCCCGTGAGCTTCCGGACATCACGTGCTGCCTTGTGTCTGTGTTGCAGGCGAGGTTTGATCATGGGGGTCTGGAACTCCCACACCTCCGTGGGCAACATCCTGGGGTCCTTGATTGCTGGCTACTGGGTGTCCACGTGCTGGGGCCTGTCCTTCATCGTGCCCGGGGCCATCGTGGCGGCCATGGGGGTCGTGTGCTTCCTCTTCCTCATCGAGCGTGAGTACCCGTGCCTGAGCGACCGCCACCCCGGAGGGTTTGTGAGCGGGCTGTTGCGTAGTTCTGTGCAGGCGTGTGGCAGCCTTGGCTCCCCTCCCCTCCATCAGGTAGACTCCTCCTTCCGGTGCCGCCTTCCCGTTAGCTGTTTCCCTCCTGGTCATGCTGGACTTTCTGCCGTTTCCTGATTTCTGGAGAAATAGGTTGAAATTCCTTCCACCGGCCCCCCGGCCCTGCAGCGTCAGGCATGCAGGGTTCTCCTTGTGTCCAGGAGCCTCGCCACTTCCTGGGGCCTGCCACGTTGCTCACCGCCGGGGGCGAGGTGCCCGGCCCGGCACCTGCTCACCCGGACCTTGTTTGCTCTCTGATAAGCTATATCTGGGACAGCGTTGTAAACCATGGCACAGCTTATGACCGTGTATCTTACTTGGGTGAAGAGCGTTCCGTTCTAGACTCAGTTACAAGCTTATTTGAATTGAATTTCAAGTTAGTTTTTAAAATAGAGGCCCCGCAGGACAAAGGCTCTCAGATGTGCCAGCCGCGGAGAAGCTGGTGCTGCTGGGTGCCAGGGCACTCAGGTCGCACATGCCTTTCCCTGGGCCCGCGTGTCCCCGAGTTCTGGGAAAGGTCAGCCGTGCCATCTGTTTTCCTCCAGGCGGGGTCCTGCCACCTGGCTCTCCCGGTGTGCTTCACGCATTAGTCACCCGAGAGCCAGGCACTTCCTCTTCGCCAGCGCAAGGTTCCTGGGTGCAGTGCGTTGTGCTGCCCGAGGTCTGGAGTCCACCATGACTTATTCTCTTAACTGATAAGAGCTGGCTCTGAGGAGGGAGGCGTGTGGCTGTGGGCGGGAGCTTGCTGACCTGGCCTGGGATCCGAGTGCCAATCCCCTCGTAGGTCCATCAGCGGCCAGCCAGGGCAGGATTTCCAAGAATAAGGAAGCGTTGATTTGGTCTTTTGTAATCAAATGAATGAGAGCCTCCTTCCCACTGAGCCTCCGCTCCTGCGGCTCCTGCTGGTGTGGGGCTGGGGAGGGAGGGGCGATGCTGAGATTCTGAACAGAGGGCTTTCCTGGAACTGCCTTCCCATCATCCCCATCACCTCCTGTCAGCTTCCTCTGATCCAGGGGTCCCCCTGCTGGCTTCCCATTTCGTACTGTGGTGACCTTGGGGCTCTGTTTCTCCTCCTGGGTCCACTTTTGGGGCAGAAAGGCCACGAGAGGCCATGTCTAGAGCTGTCCTATGAGATCTTACCCATGTGGGGGGACAGGTGAGCACATCCGGACCTACACCTGTGCCTTCGGCTTCCCTGGTCCTCCTCGCCAGCAAGCCAGCTCTGACGGGGAGTCACCCTCTGTGTCACACAGGAGGGAACTCAGCTGTGGGAACATAGAGCCCTTTAGCTCAGTGTGTTTCGAGACAACTAAGCTGTTTCACCAAAAGTTATTAAAAGACCAGCCTTCCGCCGAAGCCGGTTTGGCTCAGTGGATAGAGCGTCAGTCTGCGGACTGAAAGGTCCCAGGTTCGATTCCTGTCAAGGGCATGTACATTGGTTGCAGGCACATCCCCGGTAGGGGATGTGCAAGAGGCAGCTGGTCAATGTTTCTCTCTCCTCGATGTTTCTAGCTCTCTCTCCCTCTCTTTTCCTCTCTATAAAAAAATCAATAAAATATATTTTAATAAATAAATAAATAAATAAATAAATAAAAGACCAGCCTTCCGGGTGTGGGGAGGGAACAGGGCTGATGAGAGGCAGCCTCTGGACTCTGAAGAGTGAGTTTACTTCCCTCGCGCCTCACGGCTGTGCTGGCCACCGGTGCCCACTGCGCCAGAGACATTTCTGAGCCACAGATAGAAAAGCCCAGCTCCCAGTTCTGTTCCCCTTTCCGGTGGCCGGCCTCCTGGCGTTCAGATACAAGGCGCTTGCTTCTACATCGAGGTGGATGTGGGTCCCCACTAATTTCCATTTCTAATTCACTCCATGGCACTAAGCAACTCATCACCAATGTCACCTGTACCCTTCTATGCTGAAAAGCTTTTCCTGTTCTTACATTTCCTCCCGGAACTCCTCCTTCAGACACGCTTCACATACCCGTCACTGCGGTATGGTGTGCCCAGCGTGTCTGGGTGTCCCATGTGGCCTGTTCTCCGTACTGGGCAGCAGGCCCCTTGCTCCTGCCGCTCGCATTTGTTGGTGGCGGGGGGAGGGCAGGGCTGTGGGTTCCCTGTGGGGTGGCCACCGCCCTGCGGCCTCACCCCACCAGGCACGCTGCCTTCGGCCTTGTCTTTTTTCTGAAATCGCTGCTGACTGAGTAAAAGTGTCAGGTGAGTCTGGTTTTGGTTCAGTGCTTGTGTTGGAGGACATGCCTGGCCCCGGGTTCACACGTGACTGTATGTTTGGTTTTTCAGATCCGAAGGACATCGCCTGCTCGTCCACCCTGGTGGCGGTAAGGACTCGCTCTCTGCTTTTCGTGTCCCCGCGCCAGTGACATGAGGTGTGGTTTCCGGCTATGGGATCAGTCATTGCTCTAACTAATGTTTTCCTCCCAGCACGCAAAGAGCTACGAGAATGGCGTGCACAGGTTTCGCCTGCAGAAGCAAGCCCTGCCTGACGAGAAGAAGCTGCTGGTGAGTCATCCCTGAGCCGCTCAGCAGGTGGTCAGAGCCACTGCCTCGGGGACCCGTCCCGAACATCCAGGTCCTTACAAAACTGGGTCTCAAACTGGTCCTGCTTAGATTTCTCTGGGTAACAGGCTAAGCTTACTTTACATTTTTAAAATCAAGTTTGAAAGCCGCTCATTTGTCCAGCAAGTGTTTGCAGCATTCCGTGAGGCGGGCACTGTTCAGGTCAGGCTGTGCCGTGGGTGTCAGTGACGCGTCTCGCTCCTGTGGAACTCCCATTTTGGGGTGCAGAGAGGGGGGACGGCACCAGCTAAATGCCAGGAAGACAGAGAGCAGGGAGAGGAGCAACCTCTCTCCTCGTAAGGGCACTAATCCCCTCCAGAGGGCTCCCCTCCTGACCAAAGGCCCACCTCCAAATACCATGACATCAGAAACTGGGGTTTAACACATGAATTTGGGAGGAGCACAAATATTTGGTCCTAATCGATGTCCAAATGGCTCAATATCTCTCCGATTGCTTTATCAAACTGTGACCTCCTGGTTCATAGAGCGATGCTCAACCTCTGGGTCATGCCCACTGGCCCTCTCCGACTGTGATTGAAGACTTGACTTTGCCCTTGACCTCAGGCCTGTGTTCTGGTGCAGCTCCTCACCATTAAAGCCGGCCATGTCTTCTGAATAAATGTCGCTCCTTCCTCCCCTGGTCCTTCTACGGAAGTCTGTTTACTAGCTGTCACCAAAGGGACGGTCACCTTGTTAGAGGCCCGGCCGCACCGCAGGCTGACTCAGGATGGCGCCACCAGGTGGTTGTTGGCCCTTCAGAGGGGCCTCTGAGCACTCACCGGGCTTTGGTCCTTGCCCTGTGCTGCAGAAAGAGTTCACACACTGCAGGTGGCTCTTGGTGGGCAGGCAGGGTGACCCACAAGTTCAGCAGGAAAACCTGGCATCCTCTTTCCCAGAGGGACCCGGCTCAGGCCCACAGGACCTCAGAGTGGAGTGTTCCTCAGCCCCCATCATGACTGCCTTTCCTTCGGCCCTGCCTGCTTAGTGTTAGTAAACTCGTGGAGTTCTGCAGTTCTCAGCCGGGAACTTGGGCCTCCCGGGGCCTGCTCCAAGGACCCCTGTAATTGTCTGGGTGCAGCCTGCGCCCCGGACTGGCTCAGAGCCCAGGAGACTCAGGGCTCAGCCAGGGTTGAGAACTGTGACTTAGTCTCCTGACCTGGACAGCTAGCATAATTCATGAGAGAAAAGTTGATTTCCATACTCAAGTGGCAGTTCTTCATGTTCATGTATGTCATCGTCATGCTGAAGCATCACATGTGCGGTGAACGTAGCCATGTTTACCCAAAGGCCAGGCCCCTGTGCCACGTCTGCCAGCAAGTCACTTCCCGACTCTCGGGATGGCACCCTGCTGCCCACTCGAGGTGCTGGGCTGAGCCCACGTTGCAGCTGTGGCTGTCGCCCGCCCCCAGTTGTCCCAATTGCTGTTTTTCGCTGGGAGAAAATTCTAAGTATGGGGAGACAGATATCACAGTGCATCGTCATCTCCTTTTGTTTTGTTTTTAATAAATTGCATTTGTAATCCAGCTGGCATAGGCTGTAGTGAGATAAGTACTTACAGGCTGTTTTGTTCTATGGGAAGTCTGAAATACAGAGAAACATTCTAAGTCCTTGAACTTCATAGTTTAGGCGTGAGCAACAGTTTCAGGCCATCTTGCTCACACTTGGAACCCCCCTTGGGAACCACTGTTCTTTGCTTTAATAGTGCTAACTTGTCCTTTAGCAATGTCCAGAATCAAAATTTACAAAATATCAGAATTGGTTTATGCATCTTGAAATAATGTTGGTTCTGATTATGTACATCCATTGTGAGCTCCTTAAAAAAATGCAGGATCATAGAAAGCATTTATTTTCATAAAAATTGCATGTAATTTCACCACTTGGTGATAATCATTGCCGGGTTAGAATTTATCTTCTTTCTATAATACATTGCACAGTTACCTTGTTATATCTGTACACTAGAGGCCCGGTGCATGAAATTCATGCACAGGTAGGGTCCATAGGCCTGGCCAGTGATCAGGGCTGATAGGGGCCTTCTGGCTGCTGGCCGGGGCCTTCCTTCTAACTGCCATCCAGGGCTTCCCTTCCCGGGCTGCTGGCTGCCGACCAGGGCCTTTCTTTGTTCCACCCTGCCCCCTGGTGGTCAGTGCACATCATAGCGAGCAATCAAACTCCTGGTCTCCCGGTCAAACCTCTGAGGGACACTTTGCATATTGGACTTCTATATATATATAGATATGCACACATATATAAATATTTATAATATATGTATAGATTCCTTGAAATCATGATAAAATACAATTTTGAGTATTTTGAGCACATTACCATGTCATTCAAATCTAACTTTTTATATAACTACAAGATATATTATTATTATGGATGGACTTTACCAATTTTCCTCAATGGTGGTTGACATTCATTTTATTGGATAAGTAGTTTTCATCATCCAAATTATTTTTCACAAATAGATTCCTAGACTGGCTGGGTCAGAGGGTTTTGCATGTTTAGTTAGTACTTCCTAGAAACTCGGGAAAGCTAATGATTCAAAGCGATGACTGCGGTGAGAATGTTCTAGATGCCCCGAGGCTCTCAGGGGAGCCCTTAGGCATCAGGAACCCTGGCCTCCCTTCGACCAGAGGCATTGACAGCCTCTTCTTTCTCTTTCCCATGGGCTCACCTCCAGGACCCAGAGGTGCAGTGCCTGCTGCTGTCGGATGGGAAGCGTGCTGTCCATCAGAACCACGTGGTCACCCTCCCGGCTGAGGGCGGGGGCAGCATGGCTGCCATCAGCTTCACCGGGGCCTTGAAAATCCCTGTAAGTACTGGCATGGGGAGAGTTTCCAAAGGGGGCGTCGGTGCATATGGTAGATGAACTGGCCTGTTGATAACTGAGCTTAGCAAAGGCACCTGTGATCAGCAATGCACAGGCCAGAGCCTCAGCAGGCCCATTCACGGGCAGCCCGGCCCTGAGGGGGCCTCAGTGTCTGCCTGCCTCACACTGTTTTTAAAGAGTTTTTAAATTAGTTGTCTCCACTTAGAAATTCAGAAATGTCACAGACACACAGGCCTCTCATCTTCCCTTGTAAACCCGAGTCTCTGGCCCCACTGGGCCTCCATACCCTGTGTCACTCCCTCCCTCCCAGCCGCCTGCTGGCCCCTGAGGACCTGCCGTGGCCCTTAGGAGGCGCTGGGCCTATGTTCTACTCTTTGGGATGGGCCCGCTCAACTTCCTTCACCCATGAAAGTGCTTTAGGAGCCCAGACCTGGTCTCACTGACCGTGTTCTACCAGGAAGGAGGGTGAGGGGTGCAGACAGAAGCTGAAGGGCCACAGAACCAGGCTTGTTCTTTGTTTAAAGCTGAGGAGAGATATATTTAATATATGTATATTTTAAAAATATGCATAATTCAGTCAAGGGTGCTGGCTGCCCGTCATTGAAAGAGAGAGAGCTCTGGGCTGGCCTGCAGGAAACACTGGTTTTAAATAGGAGTTTATTTTTAAAAAGTGTCTTGTTAGCAACTAGTACCATTTCTGTTGTACCTATTGTGCAGCGCCCAAATACTTTTACTGAAAGAGGTGTACACACTAGTTAAGAAATGCAAATGGGTTTGAACAGAGAGCAGGCTGAGAGCCCTGGCCTCGGAGGAGCTGGGTGTCCCAGCAAGTGTCAGCCACTCGGAGCCCCCACTCCCTCATCATCACTTGGCAAAGAGTGTGATGCTTACTGCTGTTCAAGATTGAAGGAGCACAATGCCAGCTACACAGTGAGGGTGCAGTACGTCACACACACACCCCCTCCAGCTGGGATATCCCCTGTGCAAAATCGGCGCTCCCAGCACTGGGCTCCTGGATGAGCTCGGGCGTAGAGGAGTCCTCCAGCCACTGACGTGGACAGCGCATGCTTCACCTCGCTGTGGCGGGCCTGGGCACTGCCAGCCCGCCCAGAGCTGCGTGGGCGTCGGGGCATTGTGGCTCAGTCGCACCCTGAAGTGAACACAGGGGGTGCACCTTTGGAGTCAGCAGGCTCGCTCTCTTTCAGGGTGTGGTCGAGTTCTCCCTGTGCCTGCTCTTTGCGAAGCTGGTCAGCTACACGTTCCTCTTCTGGCTCCCTCTCTACATCACAAACGTCGGTGAGTGCCTGTGGCTGGAAGCGCTCGCTTAGGTTCTGTGCGGAGGCTGTGACCGAACTCCCTTTCTCGGCTGGTCCCTGGGACGTGGGAGAGGCATCCACGATGCATGGTGATGTGAGAGACACTTTGAACCCAGCGGCATGAGTAGTGGACATGTACAGACCCAGAGGCAGCTGTGCGGGGCACGTTTTGTTGCCATGGCAATAACCTTGGTGGGTTAAAGGGGGGGCATGTGTGTCCCAGCTGTGGCTGCTGGTTCTGCGGGGTCTCCTGTTCCGGGGCAGCCTGCGTTTAAATCTGGTTCCCTCAGACGTTGGGCCCGGCAGCTGGCGAGCAGGAGCAGAGGCCCCAGGGAGCTGAGATAATAAGTGTGATGGTCTGAGCTGGAAATTGCTTCCTGGGGATGAGCTCCAATTTGAGGGAAGAACAGATAGTACGTCTTAACTTCCAAAGTCCAGCAGGGCTGGCGTTGTAGGTGGTGACAGAACGTACCAGCTCAATACCAGTGTGCCCGCCCCGTGTGTGACCACACAGGAAAGGCGAGCGGGGTCCACACGTTCCTCAGAGAAAAGATTCCACGGCCGGGGACTGCAGCCTCGGCTGAAAGGGGATGGGGATGGGCAGGACGGGATGGGCAGGGAAGGACGGTCAAATAGGACCCCGAATGTCTGGGTGTCCCCCTGAGAGGTGGGGAGATGCCGGCTCTGCTGAACGGACGGGGAGGAGACATGTGGAATGTGGGTTTGCAGGGTGCAGATCGCATGTTCCCAGTGTCACGAGGACAAGCGGACGTGGCCTGTGCCCGAGCAGGAGGGCTGAATGTCACAGGATGGAGGCAGAGGGGACAGCGAGGGGCAGGGTCTGTGGGGGGCAGGGAAGGCAGTCAGGAGTTCGGGGATCCTTCCCTGACTAGCGACCCCACTTCTGTCCTGTGCTGCATGGAACACTGGCGACACTGAACCAAAGGGGGCGCCAGTGAGACTCGGAGGGACCCGTGCTCATTTGGGGGCAAGTGTTTAGGTCTCATCTTCCTGTGAGTCCCCCCCACGGGCTGAGCTGCTGGTTCTCGGCCGTCGGAGTTAGCGGGCTGCTCCTCGGAGCGGATCAGCTTAGGAGGCAGAAGGAAGCGGTGGGAGCATCTTCCCCACAGCGACCCCCTTCACTCTAACAGATCACCTGGACGCCAAGAAGGCGGGCGAGCTGTCCACCCTGTTTGACGTGGGCGGGATCTTCGGTGAGTCCCTCCCCCTGCTCCAGGCAGTGGCATGTGAGCACCAGGGCTGGGAGCCCTCAGAGCTGACTTCCCGAGAGGACGGTGTGCCCCAAGATGTCCCGCCTGAGTGGGAGTGCACCCCCCCCACCCCCCCGCGTCTGGCTCTGCCTCTGCCTGTGAGCTCCGTCAGACAGGCCAGCGGGCGGCCAGCGGGCGGTGGTGGTGACCTGGCAGAGGGGGCTCTCGGGCCTGAGGCAGACCCGGGGCTCCCGCGTTGTCTCCCTGGGAGGTGCCTCCGGCCACTGTGTCTGACCACAGCACATCGGCCTGTTCGGAGGTCAGGCATCTCTGAGGCGGCTTCCTGCTGACGGGACGTGCAAGGGGACTTGGGCAGGGACGTCACTGCCTCCTCACGGCTGTGCCTGCATGCGTATCCTGCTTCCTCTCCGGGGGGCCTCGCCCGGGGCGGCGGCCCTCAGCACCCCCCTCTGCACGGCAGGTGGCATCCTGGCAGGAGTCATCTCGGACCGGCTGGAGAAGCGGGCCTCCACCTGCGGACTGATGCTGCTGCTCGCGGCCCCGACGGTGAGCTGCCCTTCCCCCTACCCCTGCCACCGGCTCTGTCCTCCACCAGCGAGCGCTCTCCGCCGGCCCAGGCCACGCCTTCCATGGCTCAGACCTCCCTCCGCAAACCCCGCGGGCCTGCGGAGCCCCGGCCTCCCCCACTCACTGCACACGGGGCCCTCCCCGCTTCTTCCCCCAGACTCCCACTGACCCTCCGGACCCCACGCCATCCCCGCTCCCGGCCCCGCCCCCGGGTTCACAGCGGCCATGCTGCTTTTCGGCATTCGGTGGAGCGCGACCTTGGCAGGTGGCTTTCCGCCCTGCAGCTCCGTTCCTTGTCTGCACAGTCAGACAGCAGCGGCACCTCATTGTCAGTGAGGGTTAAATGAAGCATTATATCGCAGCGGCTGTCTCTACAACATGTTACATGTAACATTGTTACGCCCCAACTCACGTTGTGATTATCTGGTCTGCCCCTCCACTGGGCTGTGCTTGTCCCCAGACCCGGATAGTTTTCTGTCGTCTTGGGTGGCAGACACTGCCCAGCAGACACTCAGAGAACCTTCACAAAGGAACTGACTGCGTGTGGCCCCCAGGCCTCGGCCCCCCACTTCCCCAGTGCCGCTGTGGGTCAGTGGTTAGACTCTAGGAGAACTGTCCCAACCCAGTCCTCTGGCCCAGGAGCTCAGAGAAGGAAGTGCCGCAGGGTCCCCCAACTCAGCAAGCGAGACCGGGACCTGCATGTCGGGGACAAGGCCAGTGGCTTCTGTGCCAGCCTCTCCACAGACGCCGCCTTCAGCCCGCCCAGCCAGGGAGCGGGGCGTCCATTCCGTTCAGGGCTGCCCCGGACTGCCTGGCTCCTGAGAACCACCTGCCCGGCTTCTCGGAAGCACAGACCCCAGGGCACCCTCTCGGCTCCTTGTCGTAACCCCCTGCTGCCCTGTTTTCACCGTTCACAGCTCTACATCTTCTCCACCATCAGCAGGATGGGGCTGGAAGCCACCGTCGGTGAGTCCTCAGGCCCGCTCTGCTCTCACGCGTCTCCTCACCCCACAGCTGGTACAATGAGGTGAAAACTAACCAAGGAGCCCTCAGCTGGTGTGCCGGGAGCATTGGGCGGGGCTGAGCCAGTCCGCGTGCCCCTCTGGGTGGGGGCGTGGGAGAGGCCCACGGGCTCCTGCTCCCGGCACAGGCCCGCCCGTCGGCAAGCTGAGAGCCGTGTGGGAGGGGCAGGCCGCCTGGCCCCCGGCAGGGACGGGCCTCAGGTGCCCGGTGGCCAGGAGCCGCTCAGAGGCCAGATGTCCCCTGCACCCCGGCAGGTGAGAGCAGGCAGGAGCGAGGCAGGCAGCTCCAGCTTCCTCCCAGCTGGCTCCTGTCACCGCCATTCTGGGGCTGTTTAACTCGCACTGTCACCCCATGGCTCTGACACTTAGAAATATTCTTTCCATCCTAACAAGCCAGCAGGGGGATGGGTGGGGGTGGAGGCTGAGTGTGATCCCCGGAAAGGTACGGGGAGGCAGGTTGTTGATGGGGGTTATCCGGAGGTTGCTGCTACCCCTGGCCCAAAAGCCTCCGCACAGAGGAGGTGACCTGGAGGGCGGTTTAGGAGGTAGCCATTTCAGAAACGGGCACCTCGGCGTCTCCGCCCGTTCCCTCGGAGTGGGTGCAGGGAAGGCCTGCCGCTGCAGATAAGGCTGTGGCTGGTCATGGCCAGCAGACCACAGGGGCATTTGCTATCAGGGGGGCACATGTGTAGTCACATGTGCACTCGGTGCCCCGGGTTCGAGCCCCCTCAGTGTGTCGGCAGCTGCTGTCCATGAAAGTGGAAGAGCAGAGGTCCGGGTCCAAGCACAGCCTGACTCTGGGGAAAGTGGCTGGACTTGCCAAGCAGGTCTCAGGGCAGCTCTAAAGGGAGTTGTTTATGATGATTGTGTTGGCCGGCCCCCCGCCATGGGTTTGTGGGCCACCTCCCCAGCATCCCCTGGGGCAGGACCCCTTTGTGATGCCGGCTGCCCACCTCGGGTTTGCTGAGACTTCCTAACTCCCCCGTGGTTTCCCACAGCCATGCTGCTGCTCTGCGGGGCCCTGGTCAGCGGGCCGTACGCGCTCATCACCACCGCCGTCTCCGCAGACCTGGTGAGTGACATGAGTCTCAGCGCAGAGCCGGGGACAGGAGGGCAAGTGCTGGCCGAGGGGTCAAGGTCAGTGGCAATAGTGATGAGCCCTGTCGACACGTGTGCCCTTGATACGAAGGGCCGAAAATGGCACTTACGGTCTAGTTTTTCTTTCCTAAACCCTCCTCCCCCATCTAATATGAGGAAAATAGACAGCATCCTACCCCTCACAGCTGTCCAGGCCGACAGAACAAGGGAATTCTGGGAATTCGTCATAGCCAACACGATGACTCAAGGTCACGTGGGTTCCTGGATGGGAACCTGGGACAGGAAGAGATGGAATTAAACATTCAATAAAAAGCCAATGCTCTCCGAATAACATAGATTTTAGTTAATGGCCTCCATGCGGGGTCGTTAATTCTAACAGATGTAGCATGGCCGTGTGAGGAGTGAGCGAGGGGAAGTGGGCACAGGACTGACAGCCGGTCTGTCCAGGGCGGGTTCAGAGGGCAGAGGCCCGCCCTGCAGAGTTACGTGCAGGTGCCCTGGGGAAGGGGAGGCTCATTTCTCCCCCGACACTCCTGGGACACGCTTCACCCCGTTTTCCCTCTCTACAGGGGACTCACAAAAGTCTGAAAGGAAACTCCCACGCCCTCGCCACTGTGACCGCCATCATCGACGGCACCGGGTCTGTAGGTACGTGGGCATTTTTAGCTCTAAAATTTAGTTGTCACAGGAGAACCGCACTGTCCTGTCCTAATTAAGATGCCATGATTCCGATTGCTTTCGTGACCTTGGGATCCACCAGCCTTCTTAAAATACGAGCAGAGCAGAAGCGCGTGCAAGCCCAGGGGACGGGGGGTGGCACCATCTGTCCTCTGGCCGATGGTTCCCGAGACAACATGGCGTGAGGCTGGTTGGAACTTTCTGTCCATGTGAGAGCACCCAGGGCTTCCTATGCCTCCTGTCAGCACACTCCGCCCCGCTCGTGGCCCACTGCCCGGGACTGTGTCGCCGCCGCCTCTGGGACAGACTCTTACAGAAATGGGAACGGCAGGAACACTAACAGGTCCCAAGGCGAGCCGGGCTCCAGTGTCCCCAGCCTCGCTGAGGTGCCGGGAGACCGTTCAGTAGCATGTTCTGAAGGACAGAAAGGTGGTCAAATACACAGCTCATCCTCGGAGAGGGACAAGTGGGCACTGTAACCACCAGCCTGTTCTCATCAGCCAGTCCCAAGGCTGGCAGCAGCGGGCAGTGCCCTCGCCCTTCCTGGAGCTTTCACGTGCACCGTGACGGCTCCCGGCAGAGGTCCGGAGCCACCTGTGCGTGCCCTTGGCCGCCCATTGTCCAGGAGATGGGCTCAAACCTCCGTGTCCCCCGGGGTCAGAGCAGCCCCGTGCTTGTCCTCATCATTGGTCCCTCCTGTTGCCGGATCCGGGGGTGACTTTGAATGTGCTGGATGGGGCTCGTGCCCACCTCTGGGATGTCTGTTTTCACGTGAGATCATCCCCCTGGGTTATCTCTGCCCCCTGGCGTCTGCAGGCAGCTCAACTCCCCTCATGGAGCAGGCCTGCTCTCCTGGCTCACGTGGCCCACGGGGAACTTCCACAGCTGGAGGTCATGCCCGTGGGAAGTCGGACTGGGGTGGACTGGGACTGTCCAGCCTGCGCTCTGCCTCCTGTCCCTGAGAGGGCATAAATCTGTCCACTCCCACGGTGAGCACTGTTAGAGGCCATCCACCTGGTTGCTGCCAGAAAGCAGGGATGGGGCTCAACCAGAAAAGGAGTGAATGCGGAGAAAAGCATGTCTTTCTTGATATTCGCAAAGCAAGAGGGAAGCAGGGCTAGCTGCTTGAGAGAGTCGCTGCACCTGCAAAGGGGCCGCTCTGAGCTGTGTGGGAGAAGCCCAAGCACAGCTCTGAGCCCCGTGACCCCACGGAGGACGAAAGAGCCGCCCGAGCCACGTGTGACCCGTCCCTGACCGCAGCCCTCGCTGGCGTGGCGGATGGTCATGCCCACACGCAGAGGCCTGGCAGCGACCCGGACCACCAGGCTCTGCCGCTCCAGGGCACAGGCCCTAAGGATGCTGTCGCCATGGAAACGGCACACACTTGTCCACCGCTGTGTCTCCCTCATTATTTCTCTCCGGAAGTGCTGCCCAGCGTGGCAAAGCAGAGAAAGGCTCGAGGGGAAGTGCCTGCCGGCAGGGCCTCGGTGTCTGAATTCTGCCGTCGCTTCGAGAGTTAATCCTAACGGAATTTGAGGTGGGAGCGCCCCGGGCCGCATGGAGGAGTCCACGGGGTGCTTAGCCCAGGCCTTTGTTTCTGGGCTTGGTGTCCCTGGGGCTCCCGTCTTTATCTCTGAGGCCTCTCTCCACCTGCTGTGCCCTGGGCACCGGCGGCCCTCGGTCTGTGCACACACCCTCATCGCTGGCACAGGGGCCTCTATTTGTCTTTGTTACCTTTTTTTTTCTGCTATTTTCTGAGGTGGTTTTTGTTTGTTTGTTTGTTTTCTGGAAAACTTACTCTTCAGACGTTGAACTTTCTGGCTTGATCTTCCATTTTCTTTTCTTTCCTTCCTCCTGCACCGTGTCTTTCTTCTTTCTCAGAGGCGTTCTCGGAGGCCCGACCTCTGCAGTGCCCTCCCCTCTGGCTCGCCTGGTGCTAGTATTCACCAGGCTCGCCTGCCCGTGGCGTGGCCTCCTCTTACGGCCTGGCTGCGGTTAGGCCGAGTCATTGACATTGCCGACCCGGTTTCAGACACAGAGGTGGGCGTTCCGGATGGCTCAGCCTACGTGTCCGTTAGCTCGGAGGGTAGCACACTCCTGGATTTCCTTCTCCCCAGTCTGGGCATTTCCTGCTCATTTGCTTCGCTGAGCGTTCCTCGGATACGGTCAGATCTTGGCCCGGCCCTTCATACATTTAGTGCTTCAGGGCGAGCCGCTGAGCACCTATGAGAAGCCCTGCTCGTGGGCGGGCATGTCGCTGCCGGTCCTCAGGGTGTGGGTCTGCTGGGAATCTGGAGACGCCCCAGTGCCCAGGGGTGCAGGGCTTTGGCTACTGGCATTCTGCTGTGTGTGGGAGGTCAGGGTGGTGGCCTCCCCTGCACTCCCCGGCGCCTGGCTGCTGACGCATCCCGCCCCGCACGGGCCTTGGTGTCGGGAGCCCAGAGCCTCCGGTGCGAATTCTCCGAAGGTTAAGCTGTGCTCTCCGGCAGGAGTGGGGGTTTCAGGGGGTGTGCCCTGGGGTATGACGTTGGGGAGGAGAAACCTGGGAGGGGGGTGGAGGGACATACGGAGCAGTGCTTTAGACAAGAAAACAGCCAACTCCCATTTTCCTCCCCGCCACTCCCCCTCCACCCTCTGCTCCTCCCGCCCTCCCCTGATCCTGGGCCTGGATGGGCCTGGCTCTGAGCAGGGGTCCCTGCGTCTTCATCTAGAACTGTGGTCGGCAAACTGCGGCTCGAGAGCCACATGCGGCTCTTTGGCCCCTTGAGTGTGGCTCTTCCACAACATACCACAGCCTAGGCGAGTCTATTTTGAAGCAGTGGCCTTAGAAAAAGTTTAAGTTTAAAAAATTTGGCTCTCAAAAGAAATGTCAATCGTTGTACTGTTGGTATTTGGCTCTGTTGACTAATGAGTTTGCCGACCCCTGCTCTAGAACAGGGAAGTAGCACCTGCCATGTCTGTTGTCGTGTCCTGTAAAACCCATCCTCCAGGGACCGGCGCCTCCTCTCACCTCCCTTCTCTTTGTGGGTTTATGATTTTATAAATTCATTTGTGGTGTTTGGGAGGTTATAGAAAAACTTACCGTGTTTACCTGGAAGTTCTCCTGAGACAAAGAAAACTACAGTCACATCTCGGGTGATAAAAGTATAATAGTACGTGCCCTTTGCAAGCACTTGCAGGAGTGTCAGCACATAAGTAATGAGGTGGGAACCTCCATCTCTGAGACTAAACCTCGGAGTTCACACCTTGGTGTGAACGCTTCCTATTTCTCCCCCATCAGACAGTTCACCATCCACACACGTATCACAATCATTCCATCTCCTGCGGGAGAATGAATCACCAAACCCAGTGCAGACAATCTTGCACAGGGACCTTTGGGCATTTTGAGGAATATTTGTTTTGTTTTTATAATTCTTTAAGAAATTGTGGTCATCATTTTAGACTTAAGAAAAGTTGCAAACAAGCACAGAGAATTCACACAGTGTTTACGTTAGCATCTCCCCCATGCTCTCACCCCACACATTTACAACACGCACCTGTCCACACACATGTGCACTTAGGGACACATAAGCATCTTTTCTCTAAACCTCTTAAGAGTAAACTGCATTCATGCTTCCCCTTTACCACTAACTGTGTAGTCAGTATGTTTTCCCTGAAACCAGGAACTCCCTGGCATGAGCTCAGAACAATGATCAGAATCAGGAAATTAACATGGATACTTTATTAGTATCTGTGCACCTTACATTTCTCCAAATAATACTTTTTATAGCATTAGATTCAGATTTCTTCATTATAAAATGTTTCAATAGGGTTATTGGGTCAAAAGAGCATTTTAGTGACAACCCATATTTTAGATTTGCTTCTAGCAAAAGGTTGGGCCACCCGTGCCCTCGGCAGGACTGACTATAATTAAGCTTCATACCCCTCATCACTCTAACCAGTGAGGACGCCACGCTGCTGTTTGCGTGCTTTTTGCTCATTTGTCAGCGAGGGTCTGAGCCCCGCTTGGTGCTGCACACGGTCTGCCCCAGACGGTCCTCACGCAGGGCGCATGCCTCTTGCCTCGTTTCAGGAGCGGCCCTGGGCCCTCTGCTGGCCGGGCTCATCTCCCCGTCAGGATGGAACAACGTGTTCTACATGCTGATGTTTGCCGACGCCTGTGCCTTACTGGTAAGTCCAGCTCCGCATCCGAGCTGCCTTTCCCGGGCGCCTCTAGGTGGCGCCTTCCCCCAGGGCTCCAGCAACCCTCAGGGACGGTGGGCCTTGGGCGTCATCACTTCTCTAAATGTCTCTACCCAGACCCTTCCTCTTCCTGGTTTAAACATGGCTGCAGGCCATGAAGAGAGGCAAAGTGCAGGCCCCTTGGGGGGTCCCGGCCCTGCCACCTGCAGGCCAGGGGGACTGCTATGGCGTGTGGTCAGACGGGCGGCCGGGCTCACACCCACCAGCCCTCCCTCCGCAGTGCATGCAGCGACCAGGCTGGCGGGGCCCCCTGTCGGGAGCTGGACTTCCTCATGTTTCAGAAGCTTTGCTCTGTCCTTCAGAATTGTCACACCGCTTAGGGCTTATCCGACACTAACAAGCAGCAAGTATTTTCCTCTCTCACTGATCCGCTTTTTGTAATCACAGGCTGCTTCCCGCTGACACTTTCCACGTTTGGAACTCGGTAGAATTGATGTCAGAAAAATGCCTCTTCTCTCTAGTCTGTACATTCGGGGGGCTTCTAAGCTCCTGCTTGAACCTGAAGCCTCCAAGTAAACCAGCGTCCCTGCCCCCGGCTTCTGGCTGAGGCTCGGTCCTGGGTCCTGCATGACTGTGTGGGTTTCACATCATCCCCCCAACTCTCCCCCAGTGCCCGCTGCCTTCGCCCGCTGGCACAGTGTCCCAGACACAGACGTCCCTCGGGGACCCGTCCCGAGCCCCAGGGCACTGCCCACCGTGGGGGCTGGTGTCACACCTGAGGAAAGAGCAGAGGCACACAGAGAAAACTGGTTCAATGCTGGTGGTGCCAGTCCTTAGTCTGCACTTGGGAGCTGGGTCTGAGCCCTCTCGGCATGAAGAAGGTCACAAAGGCGAAGAGCTTGCTCGGCCAGGGCACAGGCTGCACTGCCTCGGTTTCCCCGGCAGCTCCAACAGCGTGTGGGGGCTGCAGGGCGGGCAGCCAGCTCCGTGTCCCCCCAGCCGGGCTGTTCCCAGGACGACGCCTCAGCTCCCAGTGCCCGGGCTGAAGGCCGGCCTGGCCCTGAGCCACCTGCGGCTCCCAGGCTGGGGTCACCTTGTCCTACTTTCTGTCTTTTCCGACGGGCACATGTATGGTGGGGCTCCTTCATCTTAAACGTGACCTGTGCCTGGCGTCACTCAGGCTGCGGTCTCTCCTGCAGCCTCACTCCCCACGGCGCGTCCTCCACGGGGCTCCGTGAGCAGCAGCCCTGCCCGGGCCTCCTGCCCGTGTGCGGCCTCGGGCCTTTCTGTCCCGGAGACGTGTCCCTGGGGAGGCGCTGTGTGTGCTCCCTGGGCAGGGCCAGGTCTGCAGCGACGGCGTGCTGCGGCCGCACCGGGGTCTCGCACTCGGCAGTGACCGTGGTCTTGTCTGTGTTTGGGTGCAGTTCCTGATCCGCCTCATACACAAGGAGCTGAGCTGCCCAGGGTCAGCGACAGGGCATCAAGTTCCGTAAGTCCCCCCTCCCCCCGCCTTCTTCCCTCCCCCCATCCCTCTATCCCCCCCTCCTCCCAGTAATCACAGCGCTGCCTCAGAGGCCGCTCTGGCTTATCTGCCGCCCACACCTGGCTGCTCTAACGGAAGAAAGACAGCTCCCCGCTCCCCCTCATCCCACAGCTCGCCAGCTCTCCTTTTCCTTCCTCACAAACGGCTGCTGTGGATCGATCCTGGTCATCTCCCCTCCAGATCGAGTGAAAGACGGGGAGACAGGAGGCTGTCTCCTTTGTTCTCAGAGAGCTGGGCTGCTGGGCTCTTGTTCTCAGGGGCAGCCAGAGCTCAGCCCTGCCCCTGCCCCTGCCCCCTTCCTGTCCCCACTCTGGCCCCCAGGGCTGTGGGGTGGGGTAGGGCGGGGCTGAGCGGGCTGCCCCCGCAGAGGGGAGGGAAGCGGCACTCCCTACGAGGGGCTTGTACGGGGCCAGGGGCGTCTGTCCTCCGACCACCTGTCAGTGTGACCAGCTGCTATTTCGCCCTTTGCTTCCAGGTTTAAGGAACACTGACCCCTCGGTCCACAGAGGGACGCCGGGCCGTCCACACGCTGTCTTTCAAGGAAAAGTCCAAATAAAGGATCCTGTGTTGAAAAGAATGACTCACTCCTGCCTTTTACACACGCACCTGGACAGACACAAAGCCACCTCGGGAGCCCCCGCACTGTGTCAGGCGGGCCTGGCGCTCGGGACCATGGCCGACCCGGGGCACCTGGCAGGTGCTGTGGGACACCCAGGTGCCCTGTCTCTCAGGTATTTCGGCGTGGAACGCTAGAATGGGGTGCGTGCCCGAGGGCAGGACCCCCCAGGACACGGGTGGAAGACGGTCAGCTCCAGCCAGCAAACAGCCCCTTCCCAGACGGAGCCTCACATTGGGCCAGAACCCACGGAGTCGGACGCCGGCACTTCCTCTCTGTGCCCACCTGTGAGACGAGCAGCGATGACGTGTCCACGCCTGCGGGCCCTGGAGGCACCGGGAATGCCAGCCCCAGGATTCCTGTCACCCCAGCTCCAAGGGCCCTGACTCTGTCGGTCCCCGTGGGGTCCAGGAAGACGGGGCAGGGGGCTGAGGGGGAGGTACTGGCAGCGGGCGGGTCCCCGTGCAGAATTTGTTTGCTCCCCCAGGCCAGACCCCCGGGCCGGGTTTGTTTATTTATTGGAGTGTGTGCTGTGCCGTGGGGGCTGGCACACAGGGCATTTGTTATTTATTGACAGGCTGATTGTTTCGTGGCCACTGTTCTCTCGGCTGTTGCCTAGCAAAACACTTATCTACCCTTTGAAATAAAATGTTTTTTTAAAAAACTCAATCAGAACGGTGATTGTTCCTGCTCGCTCTCCAATAGAACTGCGTGTCCCTGGTTTTCTGTTCCCGCAGAGGAGGGCTGCCCTGCTGGGGAGCAGGCCGAGCTTCCTTTAAATACAGGATGATTTATAAATCATGCGATCACAGGCATCTGCCAAGATTCGTCCTTGACCGTGAAATGTCACGCAGGGGAGGAGCGGGCTGCACTGGAGGGTGCACGCTGGAGGGCAGGCTTTCAGACTTCCCTGCCCTGGCATCTTCTGAGCCTGCGTGACGCACATTTTCCTCAGAAGGATGCCGAGGATAGCACTCCCTGCTGCCCCTTCACAGCGGTCAAGGTCACCACCAATGTCAAGGTCACCACCATCATCCCCACGAGGGTCAGAGAAGGGCCAGGCATGATGGAGGTCTTCTGAATGGCCCTTGTCCTCACAAGCAGGCTGGCTTTTTCATAACAGAAGTGACTGACACATTTAAAGAGTTTCCTCCTCCTAAAAATAAAAAGTTCCATAAACGCCACGTGGATTCCATACAGTTTCCTACACACAGTTCACTCAGCTCACAGGCTTGTTTCTCTTTTTCATCCTGTGCTTGGTCCCTTACCTCCTTTTCCTGGCTCTCTGCTGCCCCTCCGGGCCTTGCCCATGGGGGTCAAGGTGGCCGGGCTGGTCTGTGCCCCTGAGGCTGCAGCCCCCTGCTCACCACCTCTGTCCTCGGTGCCCACTTATAAGTTAAATTGAATAAATGAAGGGAGGGCTGAGACCTATTAACGGGCCATTCAGTAATGCACTGAGAATTCTTTCCGTCCTCTCTGACCTCATCCAAGGCCAAGGTCGAGGTGAGTGGACCCACTTCCTGTTTGCTCCTCCCCAAGAACAGCCACCATCGGGAGTGGAGTGACAGGCAGCTGGAGGCAGCGTTTGGCCTCCCCGCTCGGGCACAGGTATGGAGGCCAGTCCTCCTCAGCCACGGAGGATGGGAGGCTGTTAGGAACGGAGAGCCTGCCCCTTTTGAAAAGGAGGAAGATTGCAGAAACCATTTTGGCTCAGTGGTAGAGTGTCGGTCTGTGGACTGAAAGGTCCCAGGTTCGGTTCCGGTCAAGGGCATGTACATCGGTTGCGGGCACATCCCCGGTAGGGGGTGTGCAAGAGGCAGCTGGTCGATGTTCCTCTCTCATCGATGTTTCTGGCTCTCTATCCCTCTCCCTTCCTCTCTGTAAAACAATCAATAATATATATATATATATGTATATATATATATATATATATTTTTTTTTTTTTTTTTTTAAAGGAGGAAGATGGACCCACAGCCAAGTTGTAAAGCGGGTCAGCTGAAACACATTCTCCATCCATGATGGGAAGATTTCATCACGGCTTTTAGGGGAAAGGTGTGTGATGTGAACGTAACAGCACACTGCGCTTCGCCCGATCCAGAGCCGCCGGAGGTGCCTCGTGGGCAGAGCCCCAGGGCGCGGCCACTGGCATTGGTATGGAAACGGGGCCGCCGCTCATGGATGTGCGTGTGCCTGAGATTCCCCATTCACGTCCGCACAAAGCGCCAGGGCGATTGGGACGCAGCCCGGTGACAGGGCCGAGAAAGAGCCAGGTGGGACCACAGTCACGGAGCACAGCAGCCTCACAAACAAGCCCGCCGAAGTCAAAAGCCAGGCCCGCCCCTGCACCGGCAGCTGTAAAAGCCACGGAGACAAAATCACTAGAAAAACCAACTGAAAAGAAACACAAGTGCTAACGTCTCATTGTTGGATTCTATCGGCATGAAACCTCTGGGCCACATGCCTGCGGGAGCTGGTGAGTGCTCCCTCGGTCTCCGCGTGTCTGATCGGGAGCTGGAGCAGTGCAGGGCCGGGCCTGGCCCACGGACCACACTTGGAGGAACGGCAGAGAGGGGGGCGTGGGCTGTGTGGCCGTGTGGCTGGGGGGAGGCTGAGGGAGAGCAGAAGGGAGGCTGGCGTGGGCATGCGGGCGGGTGCTGCTGGGAATCGCCCACAGTGTGTCGTGGGGACTGTCCCCAAGCAGCCTGGGCACCCCGGGACCTGTGTGGGCCAAATGGAAACAGGAACCCTGGGTTCAAAAGCAGGCAAGGTGCTGTTGAGGGTACTGAAATGTAAAATGCTTTCCTGTCTTCTGCCGTAGGAGGCGGTAGGAGGAGGGATCACAGAAGGGGGTCTCATCTCCGGTCCCCAGCACCCGTTCGCTGTCCCACCGGCTTCACTGACAAACCACAAAGGCAGAGAAGACATTAGTCAGAATTTCAACGTGCCGACCGCAGAGCATTCAGCCCCAAGCAGGGCCCTTTGAGTGCAGGTCCCATGGGACTGCACGGGTCACGTGCCCATGACGCTGGCACCAACTTCCAGAGGGACCCACGGGCCAGGGTAGAGCCGGGCTGGTCCTGGCAGCCCCCAGAGACAGAGCCAGGGAGGAGGGGTGGGCCCACCTGGTCTCCCGCCCTGCAGGGCCCCTGCATATGACGGAGCCAGTTAGGGGAACAGCTGCCCCGGAGGCTTCCTTCTCCCGTGTGTTCCAGAATGTTCTGCCCTTCAGAGAACAAATGCACCATGTGCTCCTCCTCCCAGGCCTCCCCCAGGTGGGGCCGTCAGCCTTGTCATCCTGTCCCATCGCTGGGTGTCACTGTCACCTGAGGCCCACACCCTCTGCTGTGCTTACCACTTGGAGTCACACGAAGCCTGTGGCCTAAGACACTCATGTCATTCTGGCCAGAACACTTCTTTCTGCCCCGAAGGAGGTGAGAGTGAGGCCCACGCAGGGGTTGGGTCTGCACCGGGAACCTGGGTGCTTTAGTGGACACGCGAGAAACAGGCGGTTTGCCTCCTGGGTGTCCATGGCAAGGACCACAGCACTTACTCTGTAAACACGGGGGACCCCGAGACTGAGGAGCCTCAGCATCGCGTCACAGAGGTCCAGACCCGGCCGGGAGCCCTGGCCGGGAGCCCTGGCCGCCACTGTGTGCAGTAGCCATACATGCACCGCATGTGACAGTATTCAGGGCAAGGGGAGGGAGGATTGCCAGGCCCAGAACAGGCCCCTGGGCCCTCCCTGCTCTCAGAAGCAAGCATGACTCTGACCTTCATGTTCTTCATTTAACACGGGGAGTGAGCGTGAGCGGCGACCACAGGCCTCCCGGCCTCTGGGGCTCCTCTTCCCTCTTTATAGCTTTGACCCCGTTGGCCCCAGACAACAAGCAAACAAGCGAGCTGGCCATTCCAGGGGACCGGGTCTAGGGAGAAATTAAACCAGGACCCGGGCAGGGAGAGGGAGAAGACACTTTATTCCTGGCGGCTGTCTCTGAGGACAGAATAGCTGAGCAGGAAATCCAGGGAACGGTGGAGCGAACCTGCAGGGGAAGTCTTAACAGGACTTTTCCAGACAAGCGGGGCCGAGGGAGGAGGACGGACGAGGGGCAGGGGGAGGGGGAAGACGTGGAGAGCAGGCCAGGTCCCGGTGTGCAGAGGTAGATGAGGGCGGGCGAAGTGGGCTCAGGGATGGGGACCAGGGGAGGGCGCTGGGCAGACATGGTGGGCAGAGCAGAGGCCCTGGAGAGGGTGCCAATGCAGGCCGAGACGAGGGCCAGGGTGACGAGGGCACTGAGCGGGGCACAGGGCAGGTGGCGCCGGGGAATTGCCGGACGGGAGACAGTGCGGAGAGGCAGACACAGAAGGGCCCGAGGAAAGCCAGTCCGGGGGGCAGAGTCCCGGGTTCCCTTTCGGTCAGACAGTTTCAGAGCAGAGGGCGACGCCAGGGGCTGCTTGATAGCTGAGGAGACCGAGGCCCAAACAGAGAGGCAGCGTGGAAGCCAGGTGGGTCGCCCTGGCCTGTGCTATCCACCATCCTGTTAACAGTGCGGAGCCCAGCTGGCCTCCGCCCCAGGTGCCCTGGAGGTGGCCACTGTGTCTCTCACAATGTCCCAAACCAGAGGCCATCCTCCCGCCATGACCACAGCTATCACCGCAGACTCGGGGTGGGTGCCGGCGGGGCTGGGGGTCCAGGCAGGGGCTGAGGGGGTGGGCAGGGGCACACACTGAGGACAGGTGACTCTTCAGGGCCTGCCAGCTGCTCCTGCCTGGGTCCGAGAGGCTGAGGGCCCACTTTCTGTTGTTTGTTTCCTTCTTTTGTTCTAATAGAACCCGGTTCCTTTGCTGCCACAAGAGGGCCCCGGAGAGCTGGCTCACCGATGGGCCCGGAGGACACACCCAGGGGAGCGTCCCCTGCAGGGAAGCGCCCAGCAGATCCCTCAGCGCTCCCCGCAGGGCCGGGGCGTCAGAGCGTCCGATTGCTTCTCCAGGCGCATTTAAGGGGTGTGTGTGCCTCAGACGGCCAGCGCCCTCGGAGTCAGGTGGGCCTGCAGCAGAGGGAAGGAGCGCGGGGACAGGTGTGGACAGGACTGCAGAGCACACAGGGAGGACGCCCGACAGACGTGGGGTTCCAGCGCTGGGGAGCCCTCCACCCAGACACCACCCACTCCCCCCAACGCTTGTCCTAAAACCTTGCCCTTCCTCCTTTTGTAGTAACAACAAACAAATAAGATGAAGGAACTGAGGCCCATGGAGCTTACGCACTCAATCCCCTCGCCCTTGGTGGCTGAGTCTGCGTCTGCAGCTCACCGTCCGTCTGTCCTTCCCCAGCCAGGCTGGGAGCCCACTCTGAGCTAAAACGCCGCAGCAAGCCGGGCTGCCCTGTGGTTCTGATTTACGTGGGGCTTTTGTTTTTTTAAACACGCCTTGTGGGAATTCTCGTGCGTCACAAAAATAGACAAGAAAATAGATTGCGTTCCTGGTGCCCGTCACCCAGACTCACCAGCCAGCCACACCACGCCTTCCCCGTGTCATCCTGACCTGCCCCCATTTTATGCCCATGCTCCCCTTAAAACTCTCAGGTGTGCGTTCCTGAGAAAGTTCTGGAACCCTGTCATTGCAAACCAAACAACGTCGCTGCCTGAACCAGACCCTTTTCCCTCGGCCCCTGGGTCCGTGGGAACGAAGGCCAGACACCGTTTGCCGCGTCCAGACAGCGTCGGAGGCCCGAGAGGTCGGGCGACTCCACGCAGCCCTGCCCGCTGACCTCACCCGTGGGCGCCAGGAGCGAGCCCCACCCTGGCCGTGTCCCCTGCCCCGCGCCCGTGCTCCTGTGCCAGCAGGAGGAAACGGAAGAGGAGAGCCTGGGCACCGGTCCCCCGCTCGCCGCCTCGTCAGCACAGGATTTACCGATCCCGCCTCGGGTGTGGAAAGGGAAGAGGAATGAGTAAGAAGCTCGCGTTACCAGGGACTTTATTTATGGAAACGCAGGATGGAGTGAGAAATGGGTGTCGCTGGAATACCGGGCAGGGAAGGTGATACATGGATGCCTCCAGGGTACAGGAATGGCAAGAACCCACCCAAATGCCAGCGCTCAGCGGAGCGGGACGGGCTCTGATCCGGCCTGGGCGCCGCCGAGGCCTTCCGCTCGGTGACAGACGATGTTCCTGGCAGGACGGCCCGGCTCTCCCCCGAAGCCGCCCCCATCGTGTGCCAATGCGGGCGGGGGAGCAGCGAGCACGGAACCTTCTCCCTCGTGAGGCAGAAACACAAACCAGGACCTGGAATTAGACCCCGGGAGACGGCGGGAACGCTGGGGCTTCCTGGTAAACGGACAGGCGTGCGCCCGGGTTTGCTGCCTCCTACCCCGTCCCGTGTGTACCAGCACGAACCGGGCAGGGGCTGTGCACAGAGCAAGTGTGTCTTCTCTCCTGGCCCCTTGGCCAGCCCCCTACCAGGCTGGTCCCCGGCCCCGGATGCTGCCCAACAGGCTTACGATGCCTCGTTTCCCTGAGTTCCCCAGAAGGCCTCGGTGTCGCCAGTCCTCCAGAGAACTCCTCGTTAGCACGGTTCTGCCACAACGTGCAGAACCTGCGCCTGCGGTGATGGCGCTGCCAGCCCCTGCCTCGCCCGGCCAACAGACTGTGAGGGGGGCCACCTGAGTCCCTTCTGCGTGATCTTCCTCTGCACGGTGCCTGGTGAGGGCCGAGGAGCTGGCTGCGGCGTGCGTCCTGCTCGGGGGTGATGCACAGTCTCCCACGGCCCCCACAGTCCGACCTGTGACCTTCAGGACCGGAGGCTGTGGGAGGGCCGTGGGGAAGCTGTGACTGAGGCAGGAAGGAGGTCGCTCTGGGCGGGCAGTGGTGGCGCATTGGCCCCGGGAGCCGATCTCACTGCTCAGCAAACGGCAGCTCTGGGGGAGGCGGCTGTAAACCAGAGGGGGGGGCGGGGGGGGAGGGGGAAGTTGCTGGGAAGATGTCACAGGAAAAATACGGACTCGGCAAGCAGGGACGGGGTTTGCGAACAGACGCGGGGCCTGAGGGTGAGAAGGAGGCCCTGCTCCTCCCACACCAGCAGCCAGTGATGAGGAGGAGGAGCGTGGAGGCAGCCCTGGGCAGGCGGCACCGGCACATCCGTCAGGGGCCCTGCTAGTGGCCCGGCGCGGCTCTGCCAGCCGAGCCCAAGAGGCTGGCCATGCCTCCCGCCGCTGCAGCCACAGCCGCGGCCGCAGACGCTCAAACCTGCAGCGAGGCAGGCTGTCCCGGTTCGTTCTCCGCAGCAGCTCGTTCTGCAAGGCTGCAGTGTGCACTGACTTAGCACAGAGCCAAACTTTCTAGAAAGTTCTGAAGCTTGACTACAGACTGGCGTAAGACTGAATCAGTTGCATCCCAAGGTCATTTGTGAGTGAGTCGTCCAGCAGAGTCTGCGTTCCCGAGTAGACAGGCCTGCCCTCGGAGCCCGCCGTGGGCTGCACCTCTGAGGCCTGACTCTGCGTCATGGAATCGGGGTGCAGACGGAAGGAAAAGCCGTGACGCATCTCCCTCTTTACCGACCGTGAGGAGGGCCCCTCGCCCTGAGGCCTCTCTGTGTTCCGAGCACCTGGCACCCTGCGCCTCCCTGGGACCTGGGACCCGTGGGAGAGTCCCATCCAGCCTGTCCCCCGCCCGCCCAGGGCTCCTGCCCCCGATCTACCTCACTGTTCTCTGGGACAACAAAACCTTCGAGTCCTTGGTCTGATCCTCCAGCTCCGCGTGAGGGAGGGGAAGCCGCGGTGAGGCAGTCACACTCCCTCCACCGCGGCTGTCACAGAGGCACCTGTCCTGACAGTGACCGGCGCCTGGGGCAGCAGATGTCACCGTGGGGAGAACGCCCACCGGGAGGGCCGGCGAGGTCACAGGGGGCTGAGCGGTCACTATCCCGAATCCGGGTCCTTCCTGAGGTCCTGCTTTCCCTGCCCCTTCTCCGCTCACCCTGCCGCCCAGCAGCCTCTCAGGACCTGACTCCGGGGTGGAGGGTGTCGGCGTTGAGTGGCCAAGGACCAGGGAGACGGGACAGGCCAGGCCAGGGCTGCCCCGGGCATCGGGACACCTGTGTCTGTGCGTGTTTATCACCCGGCGTCTGAGGCTGGTTCCCTGGCGTCACAGACGTTAAGTGAATCGCCCTGGATGAATCGGATACAGTCACTTCTGTTTCTCTTTCGTCTTCTGTTGAAAAGCAAAGCGGAGCCCCCTTTGTGTTCCCGGCGGGCTCCGGGCCCACGCCTTCCTCTCGGGACGGTTCTGGGCCCGCAGTGTTTCTGGGGAGCAGGGAGCCTCCGCGTTTGTGGTGGCCACAGAGGATCTGAGGGCGCTACAGCGGGGTCGGCTCTCACCCTGAGCCCAGCTTGGCCGCCACAGCCACCGGTCAGCACGGCTTCCCCGTTTCACAGGGGAAACGGGAGCCAGGGTTCTTGCACCGTCACCACTGGACAGCCCCGGGCTACCAGCCCACGGGTGCCCCCTGAGAGGGACACTCACCCACAAGGACGAATCTGAGGGGCTCTGAAAGTGGGGGGCAGGCTCGTGGCTCCCCGAGGTGACTGCAGAGAGATGTAAGGATGAGGACCGTGGGCGGTTGGGTGCTGCCGTGGAGGACGGCGTGTCCCGAGGTGGCCGCACCATGCTGGTGAGTGTCTGAGGCCGCAGCACAGTCGCTGACCGTCCCAGGGGCCATCTGACTGTCCCCAGCTGGTGCCTGCCCCCTGCTGAGCCTGCGCCCCACCTTCTCCTCAGTCCGTGGCACATGGTCTACTGAGTGGGGGTTGGTTCCTGTTGTTTCAAAACAAGAATGCAAGTGGAACCCAGGCCCGGACCCCCAGCAGGTGCCTGGAGAGGCCACGTCCTTCCGGCCACACAGAGGCCTGGGCAGCTGAGGGGCCGGCTCCCTCTTCATTGCTCGGCTGCGACCCAACCCCAAGCACAGAGGTCGGAGCTTCCACGCTCCGTGCATTTATTGAAGAGATTGTTGTCACAGAGCTGCCTGCTTGCAATCGATTGTTTTTCTCCTCGGGAACAGGGACACCGCCATCGTCTGGACCGTCGAGCCCTGCGGCCCGCACTCAAATCACCGCCCGTTTGACCACAGGCCCCTGCCCAGAGGGAGGCCTGGCATTGCCCACAGGACGTCGCCTCCTGGAGGACTGAGGGGGCGAGGTGAGGTGGTCTCCCCGGCGCCAGCCTCTTCCTGCATCTCGGGGGGCCACGGTGAGATCTGTCACGGGGTACAGGTGGCAGCCCTCGCTCTGCTCAGCTCACTTCTCGCCAAGTGCGTCCAACCAAACAAACGTTTCCAATGCTTTTCAGTTGATCTCACAGCCAGACCGGACCACCTGGGGGACTTGGAGACAGCTCCAATGGGCCCATTGCTACTGCAGGCTTCTGACCAGGAAAATCCACTCCGGATCTCCCGAGGGCAGACCAGGACACACGGGCCATCGTTCCTGGGGGGCAGCACGGAGACGTGCCCGCTGCGGGCTACCTGCAGTGCAGGTGCTCACCATAATGGTCACCTCGGGAGGACAAACGTGGACTCGAACTCGCCTGGACACTGCGCAGCAGACCGGCTGTGCCCGCAGGTAAAGTCATCTCTCTCTCCAGCGCCATGAACGGATAGCCACGGGCCTCCCTACTTCCAGAGAAGACAAGGTCCTGGCAGCGGAGAACGGCAGGAATAACAAACCCCAGGGATGCGTGGAAGCGCCAGCTCCCGGGAATGCCGTCTCCACCCCCCAGATGTCACTGACTTTACGTGTTCATTCCTTAACAAAGAAAAACGTTCCTTTTCTGCGTCTGACATCAGGCCGGATGCTGCGGGAATTGCTGAGATGAGTGAGACACAGTCCTGAGGAGCTTAACGTCCTCGGAGGGGAGAAAGGGTGGTGTGACACGTGATCAGAGTGGGGGACCCCCAGGGAGACGGTCAGGGGCAGCGAGCCTCTCCCGCGGTCCTGCTGAGTCACGTTTGTGCATCTCAGGGCGCTCTGACTCAAGGTCACCTCGACCTCATTCCCAGCGCGCGCTGTGCCTCCCTCTGTGGGTCTTAACAGCCCGGCCTGTTCTGTGTTGATGGAGCGCCTGTCATCTGCGTTTCCATTCTGGGACGAGCTGTCAGTCCCCACAACCCTGAAAGGCATGTGGGTGGGTGCAGACCGGCGGAGGGGCAGCTGGGAGTGACTCATGGTGAAGGAGCTGATGAGGGCGCGTCTTCTCTGGGAGGCCAATCAGGGCGGCCCCGGCCCCGTGAGTGCTCGTCCGCTTCTAACCTCCCCGGACGGCAGCCACCGTCCCTTCATGCGGTCGTCAGCATCCTGACCGTGGGGCCCAGAGGATGCGGGTCCCCCCGAGCCTCACTACGGAGGCTGGGAGCCACGTATCAGCCCCCCCCTCACCAGCAAATGCCCACCCTGGCCCCTGCCCTGGCCCAGCTCCAGCCACAAAGCTCAGGGCTTCTGGCTGGCAGCAGCCAGAAGGTTCTCTGCCATGGCTCTCAGTGCCCTCCTGGATTGGGGGACTCTGTCAGACACCCAGGCTCCCAGGCCCACCCTCAGAGAGCTGAGGTCTTTGGTCTCGTGGGACCCAGGTGCCAGCATTCTTAGATGGAGAAGCCTGCTCTGCATAAGCAGGGAGCATGGTCACCCTGACCAGTTTGGCTCAGGGGATTGAGCATCAGCCTGCAGACTGAATGGTCCCAGGTTCGATTTCTAGTCAAGGGCATGTACCTTGGTTGCAGGCACATTCCCAGTGGGGGGTGTGCAGGAGGCAGCTGATTGATGGTTCTAACTCTCTATCCCTCTCCCTTCCTCTCTGTTAAAAAAAAAAAAAAAAATCAATAAAATATATTTTTAAAAGAAGAACAAAAAGAAGAACAAGAAGAAGAAGAAGAAGAAGAAGAAGAAGAAGAAGAAGAAGAAGAAGAAGAAGAAGAAGAAGAAGAAGAAGAAGAAGAAGAAGAAGAAGGGAGCCTGGTCCTCTCCCGGACTCGGCTAGCGCCAGGCCTGAAGCAGGGCCTCGGTGCCTTTGCTCTTATTAAAACCCTGCCTCCTCTGAAACTCCTGATTACCTTAGCTCACCTCGCATGGGAAGCCAGAATTGCTTTTTCCAAGACAACATAGTAAAATGGCTGTTTTTCATAGCTACCGATGTAGAAGGTAACACGTTGTATAAAACAGACCCCCTCCTCACATAAGATCAACCCAGTCACGTGGTGCCTCGTGCTGGTCCCACTCCCTGAAACCCAAGGAGCCTGAAGCCACTCTCCCCCAGAGCCGACCCACGGGGTGGCCACAGGAGAGCCCTCCACAGCCCCTTGGTCAGGAGAGCCTGACCCTCAGACTCTACAAACCCTGGCCACCCGGTTCCGCGGGAAGAAAAGGCACAGAGCGGCCCGGCCTCAGGAACGAAGCGAGGAAACCGCACAGCCCGGGGCCTGGCCTGGGAGGCGGCCCCTGGGACCGCAGGTGCTGCGATGGACAGCGCTTCCCGTCTGGAACGGGGTGGGTGCTCCCAGCAGGACCCCAGTGCTCCTTCCTGTCCCGGCAAGGGCTTCCCCAGGCCTCACACTATGTGCGTGCCGTTTTCCCTCTCTTGTTTTCAGTTTATTCATGAGTAACTGGTCACCCTCCGTGACGAGGTGGCACGGTCACAGGCTAACCCAGAGAGACGAGAGCTGAGCCACGAGGTATATTGACAGGGTCCCGGCACAGACCCCTCTCCCCTAGGGTCACCGCAGATTCCATTTCCCAAGGTCACCCACACCTCCCTTCCCACTGTCCTCCCCGTACAGTGTTTAACCTCAAAGGAGAACGGATGGAGCCTCTGGATCCTGAAACAAATCTTTCTCCCCAAGACCAGCTTCTGTGTCCTCCCGCCCCTCTCTGGATGCACAGACAAGCTGCTGTCTGCTGACAGGCCTGCATGCTGGCCCGCCTGACCCTTAGCATCCAGCCCCAGGGTCTGCCAGCTCTGATGCGTGCCTCTGACATCCTGACCCCTTCTCTTCGCCTAAAGTTTAGGAACCACCCAG